>JAPYZP010003905.1:0-10887 GCA_030522985.1 Torymus sinensis
AATTTAGAGTTCTATACAGCGTCTAATTTGACTCATTTTTTGAGATTAATTGTAAGTTTTTTGTATTCAACATAATTTTGTTATAAGTAAGCGTCTTTGAAGACAATTTCTAAAGAGTAATAAATGTTTATCATAATTTCATTATCTCCTAAAAAAAATATGAATAGAATCTTAATGTTAAATGCTTTTTAATACACAAGTAACACCAAGAATTCGGGACATCCCATAAGAACCCGCATGTTAATCAGACAAAAACAAAAACATTAATATCTTAATTTCTAGCATCTGTAGCCTTCTGAAAATTTATATGAGTGTTTTGAGATATCTACAAACATACGAAATTTCACATATATCTTAATGTTAATTCTATGACCGGTACAACCTCCTTAACTGTATATATCTTCACTTGTCACTCTTCCAGTCACCACTAAAAACTTTAAGTTAATATTTCGTTCATTATGAACGTTCAGAATTTAAAATTCGTATATTGACGTCATTTACCCCTCAGTTCAACAATCAAGCCGAGCTACTACTTCCAACCACCATTTTTTAAAGAGAGAGGATTATATTTATTTATTTATTTCTTGCTGTATAACTTTTGACAACTCCTGTCAACTTTTTACATGGAATTTAATACATACTTTCTTAACAATCAATAGCATTTTAGTTAGTTCTATTCTTTATAATCTCTCCTATATATAAAAAACTTACAATAAGCAGATTTAGATTTGAACTTTAACATACTTATACTTTCCCGACATTTTTACGTTTGTTATTTGTACTTTCATTTATTATACTAATTGCATTTATTTAACATTACATTCATCTTTTTGCGACACTTTCCAAGTCTTTCATTTCTCACTGTTTTACTTATTTTTAACGTTTTTTTACCCTGTCTTCCTACTATCTCACTAATTAGCTGACTAAAATAAACTTAGTAATACTTCCTCCTCTTCCTTAGTCTATCACATTTTTCTTTCAGACTTGTCTGTCGAAAGATTTCTCTCCTTTTCTGCTGCTTATTTCCTACTCGATTTCTTGTTCCTTAAATATTTCTGTAATTCCATACCTATACCCGTAATGTCTTCCCTCTTAAAGAGAGGATTATATTAAATGGACTACTACTATTAATCTGCAATAATTTCGTATCAAAAACTTTGTAATTCAATTTTTTATGATTGAAAAAAAAAGTTTTTTAGAGTTACAATTGCTTCTATAAACCGATGAACTATTCAATCATATGTAATAAACACTTAGACTTGTCGATAAAATGAACTCATAATCACGTAAGAAGGACAATTTTTATAATTGGCACCTGCGAAATTTCTAGCATGCCGATTGAATTCAATTGAAAATGTTGTAAATAAGATAAGCAGCAAATTGCTAATGGTAAGTAACTCGTTAAGATCCAGTACCTCTTTTCGAGTAAAAGCCGGACACGGCCGGACTCGCCGTTGCGAATCGGTCTAACATAATTAGCGCTCCGGTCCATTTGTTTGCTCGTAAATCAAACAATTTCCCTTTCGAAATATTTCCCGGTAGTTTTGTTGAGCATTGTTTCATACATTCTAAATCTTAAGTGTTCGGAATCCCATTAGAGCTTCGCGCTTTTTCCCTATCTACTCCTTGATGTCTTAATTAAGGCTTTGCTTTTAACGTTTATAGTTTTTGATAAAAAAGCGCATCTTTTACTGTACATTGGGCACACGATTTTCAATCTTCATTCATATAATTGAATAAATGTGATTTTACATAAACAAATCTATCAGACATTTTGGGTATTCATCAAAGAATGCTTCAATTGTTGTCTGGGTCTGGTCTGGCGCAAGTCTGGCTCCAGATGTCTAGCACTAATCTGGCAACGGCCACTTTCACAGACAAATAATTTTTTGTTTGAAAAGTCTAGGAAGAATAACAGACTTTTTTCAGAAACAAATGAATTTTTCCTCAGAAATGTCTAGATCTCTTTAACTGAAATAGTAAAGAGATTCTGCCCTTTATGGGTCACATCATATTTTTTTATAGAAAATCCCAATGGAATTTTGTTAACAGAATTACGTGAGTTTTCGTCCGTACTTGGAGATATTTTTACTCTATTTACGGATTTGCATGAGAAATTTTTCTACAACATTGACATATCGCGTAAATTCTGTTATAAGTGTTTCGTTTAAAGTTATCATCACCGCATGTATAACAAATATCTTGCACTAAACCCTCAAGTTATCACATATCATTCCTTTCGTTTCCCTTTCATCAGCCCACATATCTGTCAAGACGATTTCAGACAAAATACCCACAAAAAATAATGAATCCGTCAATAATATTACAGCACCTGAAACCTTATCCTTCGTGCCAGAGCCTCGCCAGTAATAAAAGACAATGAAAGCGAAAGCAGAGCAGGCCAGCTGCGCGTCGCGCCGAGCGGAGAAAAGGAGCGCGCGCACGCACGTTATCGATCAAAGTCGCAAGGATGTCGTCTCTCGCGTTCGTTGCCTTTCATCTCTTTCAACGTCCAAGATGAAAATCGTAGCTCGGGAAAATCCAAATGCCTTTTTAGGTCTAGATTTCTTTAGTTAGCATAAAGTTGTTAAGGTAATATATGCAATAGGTATACTATTGCATTTCAAAGCATTAATAGGTACACACATGAAATCTTTTATTTTTGTATTTTACAAAACTTCACTGATTAAATTGTTTTAAATTCGAAATATTTGGAACTAATGTCGTCTTAGTAGCTGTTGAGACAAATGATCTATTAAAAATTACTATAATACATATAGTAACGTTGAGACATACTTGTAATATCAAAATAATTACTGTACTTTATGATAAAAATGAATAATTTAGAACTACAAATGAAAGCCTGATATTATTTTCTTGTTTGAAAAATGAAAAACATTCTACAGAACCTATTATTTTTTAAATAATTAACGATAAGAATTAAGAGACAAATTTATTGTTATTGCGCAGTAATAACTGAGGGAATGAATGAAATGGCAAAATTACAGTTTTAAAATAATAGTTATAGGATTAAGTTACCGTGAAAATTTACTACAGCTATCTCGAGGTTAGTACGACTCTATAAACCAAATGAGAAAACTTGATTTAAGAAAGTAAGCTAGAACGTAGCCATTTCTTACAAGCACTTATTAATTCATTATTCAGTTTTGTAAAGTGAATTTCAACTATAGACGTCAGAGTATAAACAATAGAAGAATAAATTACGGAATAATAGATATATATGAAATAATTTCTAGCATTTTCTTCGCATATAATAGCAGTTTCAAATATCTCATAACATGCAGTGTAAAATGAACGAGGGAGGCGAAGGGACACGCGCGTCTGCGAGAATTTTGTCCGCGTCGCTGGCAATTCGATAAATATAAGAATCAGCAAATAGGCGCAATCGTTCAGATGAGAGCGACAGATAGTTCAGCGCGTGCGCGCGCAAGCGCAAGTGAAATTAATTGCGAGCCAAGGTCTACTTATATGCAGTATCGCGGCGCGCAAAGTATATATGATATAAGTGAACTCTCTCTCTCCCTCTCTCTCTCTCTCTTTCTCTCTCTTCCTCTCCCTCTCGTGCCGATATTTTTTATAAGCGTCGATTTATCGTTCGAACGGGCATTTATTAACATTGAATCGCAGGTTTATTATCGTCTTTCCCTCTCCGGCTCCTGCTGATGCATAATTTTACAGTTCTCTGACTGCAAAGTATACAGAAATGCCTTTGTTTTGTTTTATGGGTTCCGCTTTTCGCTGGATAAATAATGATTCAGCGTTGAAATTAAATATTGATGATATGAGTAAAAATTCTCAGTCTGAATGAAATATATCTATTTCAATATAACTATTATCTAGAATTGTTCAATACTAATCGCGTATGAGACATGTAAATAATATTTATAGTTCAAGTGGAAAACACGGCATTGTAGAGTACAATTGGAAAACGTCGGTACCAATCAATGTAATTAGATTATACTGATTATTTTTCAATATTTTCATTTACAAAAGAATTATAGATTCAAAAGTAAGAATAATTTAATGATGTATATTCTAAATAAGGGGCTGATAAATAGCATTAGAGATTTAGTTTTGGCATATGAAGATGACACAGGGAAATGACATTTATCTTACTAGTATCACATTTCAATTTCAATATTGAAATGGGGCTTGTTGATTTAAATAACTTTAATCTAAAAATACCACATGAAATTGTATAATATAACAGGTTTGACGCATCGTAAATGATACACTTCCAACAAGTTAAGAGGATCAACTAAGTAAATTCTTATCGCGCCCAAGAGATAGTGCGAAACAGGTTGCGTCTCGTGTTACTTTTGATTCGTAACGTGCCTCGGATGACTTTTACACGTGTCCTTCTATACAGTGTATTCGGTGCCATTTGATACTCTATATCTAGCTAATTTACATTTCGTGTTCCAAGCTAATTGGCTGATTGGAACAAATTAATGTATTCCATTTGTTTGAAATAAATTATTAAATATAATTTTTAAATAGCTAGTACATCAAAGTATTTGCGATTAAATTATGCTTCTAATTTTTGCAAATTTTTATTCGTCAAAGTGTAAAATCATTTGAGCGCAAACTTTGCTCCATACTAATTCGATACAAAGAAATTTTAAAGAACTAGAAAAATGAGTGCGCCTACCCTAAACAAAGTATAGGTACCTCCAAACCAAATGATAATGAAAATACGGAATACTGCATACGCTCACGTGAACGCACAAGATCTAGTGTATACATGCATTACCGCGTATATTATATAGCCTCGCGGATCGCTTTTCGCTCTAAACGGGCTAGTCGAGCAAGTGGCCGAGCACGAGCCCGCGCGCCAAGGCCAGCAGCAAGCGTCTCTCCTCCTCTTTTTCGTCTTGGTAACTTCCTCGCGCTCTTCTCAAAAATAACGTCGCCGCCTCTATATACGTATACGTGCAGTGCATACAGACTTTCGCGTTCAAAGGTTGAAGTATGTGTGTGGTTAAGTTAGAAAGGTATGCAGGCTCTCTGCGCGCTTAGCCGGAAATTGAGGAATCGGCGAGGGGGCGAAAGTAGCTGTGTTTTTAAGGATAATTTATTTTGAATATTCACTCTCTAAACATACATATACTTTGAGAATACATTTATTTATTTAATTCTGAGAATTTAGCATATTCTGCAAATTGATTGTATTATACGAGGAAAATAATAGGTTCCTTCACTAAATTGTCAGATGAGTATTTTTTCAGAAAATTCAATAAATAAATTATGGAAGCTACTAATTCTAACAATTAAAATTTAGAAAATCTAGTGATTTAAATTTGAAAAGTCATAACTTCGATAAGTCAGCTTAAAATGGTATAGGAATAAATGTTTTAGGTCTTTTGAAATTTAATTTTTCTAATTGAATGGGTGAGATAAAAAACGGTCTATGTCCAAAACATACATTTTGAATTGGTATAGAAAGAAGACTTTCTGAAGTTGATTATAGGCAAGGATTTAGAGTATAAGTTACATGTATATAGTTGCATGTTTTGAATAAAATTTCTCCCTCAGTTTGGAGTTAGACCATTTTTCATCTCACCCATTCACTTAAATTTTTATACACGCAAATTTTACTGACAATTTTTTTTTTCTATAACTATACCTTTTGTGTTCTTGGACGCTCTTCTTCGGAATTAATAGTATTTGGAAAATATTTTAAACGTTATTAAGTTTTCTTACAAAATATACCGATCTGAAATTTACCCTTTCTGATAAAATACATCCTCCGATTTAAATTTTCTTAAAATCACTCAAAATCGCGTAAATTTCGTAGCTGTGACTTTGATATTTTATAATTAGGTAACTAAAAAGCTACTATATCAAGTGCCATCGTCACATTATATAAAAAGCATTAGCTGCCCATACTGAAAAATTATTGTCCGTATGCGTGAGCGATTCCCTATAAGTAGGGGCACATCGATATACGCACGGCTTCCGCGACAGTCGCAGGTACTTAGTAAGTATTCTTTAAATCGGAAATTGACGACAAGAGAGCAAAGACACGCGCGCGAAGCTATTCGCGTGATGTGCCGCGTGTCGATGATCTCGCGCCCGTACGAGCAGGTTCCTTGCCTCTCACACTATCGGCGTCGTGCGAGGAGTTCTCTCACGTTTTCATTCACGCACTTCTTACGAGTCTGAGTAAGTATATGAGCTTTTTTATGCTCAAGGCGAAAGAGCCTTTTGCGTGTCATGATAATGTACATTTTATCGGTAGAAGCTGTTGCCACGATTTAAAATTCAATATTTTCCGTAGTATTTAAATCTGGCAAAGTACGCCTTTCTTAGTAAATAATCACATGATTAAGTTCAAAGAAGAGGTGTGGATTGAACATTCGCTTGTTCTTACAGCAAGTAAAATAATCATATCTATTTTTTATAATACACATTTTATAATAATCTATTCAATTGGAAATTCTGGTATAGAATATGTCAAGTAGCTTCATTAAAAAGCTACTTAAAGATTATATAATATCTCTTCCACTATTTTTTTTGTGGATCAGTTAGGTTAATAAAGTCACTATAGAAATATTTTATGAAATTATTACAATAATTACATAAACTGTAATATCACAATAACACTGTACCTTTTATTTCATGCAAATAGAGGCGTACGTGTAAACTCACGGTACGTAACGATGAAAACGATTTGCTTGCTTCCTTTCCAACGCGAATCGAATAGTAATTAAGAGGAAGCATTCGATATTACAAAGTAGCATTGAGTGACTTATACTATACGAAGTATATTGATTGAGCATTAAAGCTGCGGTTAAAACTTTCTCATAATTTTTTAATATAAATAATGCCATATATAATAATTTCTCAATTTATTCCATAATAGGTGGCAAAAACTATTTCACGAAAAATTTATCTCTCATTTTCATGTAACTTATAATAAACTTATTTTTATATAAAGCTCTACAAACATTTAAAATTAATGTAAGCGATACAAAATGACAGTAAAAACAATAATAAAACAAAAACGTTGTAACTTTTATTTGTAAAAATTTTGTTTATTAGGAATCTCTTGTTTAACATTATAATTCAAATGAACACGATTCATGCACACAGTTTGCTCTAAAAACCAATTTTTATAAAAATTGTACGTATTTTTTGTTTATTGCTATTGTTTTGCGACTAAAATAAGACACTCTTAGCATAAGTTTAACACACTGATTTTTATTCAACAATGTTACAAAGCATTAAAAAATTAACAAAAAGTAAAAAGGAACTGAAGGATATGCAAATACAAACATATTGCGCATTCCCACTCAAGCATATATACATAAACTGCGAGCATCACAACAAAATTCAGCGCAAATAAAGTCTGTCTGACTGTCTACAACGTTAAAGCAGTTTACTTACAATCTATGAAGTCGCGGCAAAACTACTTATTGCACACCGACAAACACCGTGTCGTCCTTTCTCATACACGCAAGACGCAAGAAATCAATGCAACATCCGCATCAGGCGCGAAATTCCGCAACAGCATATCTCTGTACATTGACGCGCTCGCGAAAAACTATTAACCTCAAAAACGGCGCGTCATCCCTCGCTGATACGCGCGACGACATCGCTGTGCACGCAACGAAAGTACAAGTAACGAGCAAAGAGATTCGCATGCGGCGCATGAAAAAGAGAATAGCTGATGAGGGGAGGGGTGGGGGGGGGGGGGGTGGTAAAGAGGAGGAGACCCACCTCGTGCGTGTGTACACTCGCGTATATATATATATATGGGTATATACACTTATATCCCAGCCGGCGTCGTCCTCGTCGTCGGTGTCGCCGGAGGCGCGGGCACGCCGCCGTCACAACAACAACAATAACAATGCGCCGGGCGCGCGCGGGCGAGACGTAGGTCGTGTCGTCGCCGCCACCGCCGCCTCCCCACCATATCGCGCGCGAGGAAAGAGTGTGAGAGACGAGACGCTCTCGCACTCGCGCGCGCCGCACGCACACAGACACCAGACACGGTGACTCGTATTATATACGTAACTATATGTAAAAACCGAGTACTTATAATGAGCAAAAAGGCTATTTTTTGTTGTTTGATTCACATTGTTGGCGATAGATTTTGATTTTTCGCTGGGAATCGTTCAAGTTCTAGTTGAGTTGGTAATGTTGTCAGTCGGAGATTTTAGGTGGTTTGATATTCGTTTGTTTATACTTTTTGGTCCGAATACTTGCAGGTATTCAAGGATCCGACGACGAATTTGTTTCGAGATAAGACTATGCCGAGTGACTGACTTTGATTATACGGCGAAAGAGGCATCTTGGTTCGGTTCCTTTGTCGAATCGAGCTTGCAAGCTCTCTTCTTCCCCGTCATCGTTTTTCGGCTATCGTTCGGTTTCTGTTGAAATATTTTTCCAAAAATATAGTTTAAATTACGTTTATTCGTACTTCCGCATCGATTTTACTACAAAAGTTTCTGCAAAAAGCTTGAAAATATATTTATTGTTTAACTCGATTGTTTACAATTCAACCGACCGATGTATACGTATATATATCTAATAGATCGCACAAAACTATCCCACACTTTCCCTTGCATCCACTTGCACTTTCGCACTGTATACCCAATACTTATAAAAAATCCTTCCCTTCACTTGAACGAGGAAAAAATTTCGCCGCCGCACACTTTCCCTTATATATCCTATTTTTTCAGCTTGCGGGCAACATAACCTCTGAAGATCTTCCAGGCCACAGCCGTGGCGACGACTAGGCCGATGAAAACCAATGCGCCCAGGATTTCGCACTCCGGTATTGAGGCCCAGAACCAGGTGGCTAGTTCCGGGGCGGCGAGCCGCTCGTACGCGGCGTTCAGGGCGTCGGTGAACGTCTCGCCGGTGCGGCGCCCGTCGCCGCAGCACTCGTACGACGACATTATCGCCGAGCTCGCACAGTGCACACACAAAGCCTGCCGGTGTAGAAGTATTATACATATATGTATATATGCGCGCGCAAACGCTACGCTGCTCGGCCTCGCCGGCCGGGACTTAGAGCAGTGCAGTACAGGCTAATATATACGTATATATAAAAGGATATATATATATATATTATGAGTGTATATAATATATAGCGATTGCTAGCGGCTAGCAAGGACAGCACCTATATATATGTACATAAGTACTACTCGATTAGGCGGGTCGTCTGCGAGGCGACTGTGTATACATTGAGGTACGCGAGTAGATATATAAAAGAAATATAAAAACGGAGCGAGTGTTTATATGGATGATTTTTTTTTACTTTTTATAGATAATATCAGAACTTCAGTTGCTAACTTAGAGATCATTAATTCTTATACTTATTGATAAGACAGGCCAACAAGTGTCAAGACTCAATATACAGAAATAAGAATAGTCATTTCCGGCGTATTTTTCGATGCTGATTTCGAATCTGGCCGCAGAATTGCTCCACTTATATCACGTCAGGATTTTAGAATATACTATCCTGGAAGTGCAAAAATGCAGTTTTTATCGGTTTTTAATATTTTATTGTATTGTTAGGGAATTTTAGCTGTAAAAACCAAATTGTGCCATCGTAGAGTACCGCATTCACCCCCTCTTATTTCCAATTTTAAACGTCTAAATATCTTTATCTATTACCGAGATATGGTATATCAAAGAATGTTCGCACTCATAAATTCGCAATTTTACTATCAAAATCATTCTTTATTTTAGGTGACTGTGGCCCTACATAGTGTACCTATACTCTGAGCCAAACGGAGCCAAGCCTCCGGTTTGGAGATTTTGCTCTGATTGGTTCAGTATAGGTACGTGAGCCTTCGCATGTCATGCAGGCACTGTATGATGGAGACAGTCCCTTATAATTGAACTTTGACAAGCTCTAAATACTTACGCCTTTATACTTTAAGGAGGCATCAGCGGTCTCGTAGACCTATGCAATGAAGCTATGAAAATTGTTTATGTTTACTCGTTCCAATCTGAAAACTGATATAATAGGAAAAAGGGTTCTGAACGGGGGGAAAAAAATTTTTGTTAGCAAATTTCCAATGTTGCAAAAGTAGATTTTTTCCACTGAAAAGAATTTCAATAACAAATACTACTCTTTTTTGTTTTTTGTTAAATTTTAATTTGGAAGGTCTCATAGAAGACCCCCCTTTTCCCTTTTTCTTTTTATATCAGTTTTCAAATTTAAATGTGTAAACAAATGATGATAACAAATTTTCATATCTTTAGGTCTACTAAACCGCTGATGCTACCTTAAGGGGGTGTTGTACTCATGTACTATGTTTTACCGACAGAACACCGCCAATTCTATATTATCAAAATAAATATATCAAATTACGTCTTAATTATAAGGAGGTAATTGCCCTGCGCAATGTAATAATCTACCATCCTATGCAGTTTGAGCCCAAATATCAACGGCAAATTTTGAAAAATCATACTTCTACAATTTATAATTAACATCTATCTCACTTTTTAGATATAAATATAAATTATAAATTTTTGTGAACTCAAAAATATTAATAAATTAGGAGCCGCCATTTTTTTTTACGAAATTAGCCCCATACTTTCTTTCTGTTGCTTCCTCAAAGAGGAAGCTTTGTAATGGTGAAAAAATTTTTTGAAACAAAAAATGTTTTAAAACATGTTTTAAAACTTTTGTCACAAAAATCCTTTATTTTTGATGTCTGTATGTGTGTGTGTGTGCGCGTGCGTGTGTGTGCGCGCGTGTGTGTGTGTGTGTGTGTGTGTGTGTGTGTGTGTGTGTGTGTACCGGTACCGGCTATAACTTTTGAACAAATTGACCGATTTTCATCGGGTAAAGCTTATTCTCTTCGTTTCGAAGGAGAATAGAGATAGCTTAACCTATTTTTACAT
>JAPYZP010003906.1:0-10886 GCA_030522985.1 Torymus sinensis
TGTGTTTTGCGGTTGCGCCTCGCGTCGCTGTACGAGGAAGTGGGTTTAATTGTAGCGAGCGCGGTGCTTGCGCCCTCGCCGAGTTTAATTATCTGGGAGGGAGAGAGAGAGAATTGCTTGAAAAATTCACCGAGATTACGTTCTTTTTGTCCCAATCCATACGCAAACTTTGCGCGTGTATTTTTCAAGCTGAAATCTCGCGGTTTGTTTTCCGGCCACACGTCCGCGCGCTACTTCGTTTATACACACGACACGGCCGGCAAATTCGCCGTATCACTCGACAGCTGCATTACAGATATTACCATACCGGTGCGTGTGACACGCTGACCAAAAAGTCCGCGCGAGCTCGCCGGTGTATGACGAAGACGTTGCGAAAAGGATTAATTTTATGCAAAATTCGCCGTATTATCGGACTCCGCCGGGCGCAAATCTTAGCATCGCAGAAGAGAATGAGGTATCATCTGTTTTGAAACTTCTATTTTCAGAGCCCGCCGCGCGCTCTTCGTATAATTTATGCGCGGAATAAATTTCACAACATAGTTGAGATATTCTGCGGCCGTTCAAGTTTCTCATTGTCGTGTGCAGTTGAATCGACGGGATTGCGCGGTAGGAGTATAACTTTCGCCTCAAAATTTCCGCTGGAAACTCCAAGATTTTTCATCGCGAAAATCATATAATTTAATCATGGCAAAGTATATAAAGATATAAAGTCTCGAAAGATACTTTGCCGCGTTATTGTAGCGCGGTATAACTCATCGGTAAACGGATTCATTGCGTCTTTTCATAACCATCGGCCTTCGGCCATTCTTCAACGAAAAAATTCAATATCTCCCGCCGACAACAAAATCCATCGACCGCATAGTATACACGCACCTCGTCGTAATTCCAGCCCAAAACATATATACACACATACATACAGCCAATCGATATATACGCGGAATAAAATTCATGCAAAAAGCCATAACTCACGGCCGAATAAACACTATGTATACGGACGCCCTATCGCAAATCCGATTCCCCACGCGTCGCGCGCGTATGCGTTATACGCATATATACGTTCGTAATGAGACGTGATACGCGGGGGCGCGCGCACAGTTTTTCGCGCGCCGCGAAACTTTATGAATGGATTTTGCAAAGTGAAATCGAATGAGTTACGGGGCGCGCCGCCAAGGCCGTATATTCTAATTCAGCGGCGTTCCCGCGCGGGTGATCGCGGAATTTTTACGCGGTGGGCGTGAGAGAGGGCGAGAGGGAATTTTTCTTTTCATCCCCCTTTTTTTTTGGTTTACGAGGGATGGTGGTAGCGGGTTTTCGAGGTTGTGATATTTTTAAGGGAAAGAAGGGTGCAATGCCGAGAAATTTTATCATGGGTTGGTGGGTGAAGAGAATTGGTAAGCGAAAGTAGGGATGATTATCACTGTTCAAAATGTTATGAATTTTAAGAAAATGTTATGAATCTTAAGAAACTTTTAATAAACATTTGGAATTACATTTAAGTACTGATCTTTCAAATACATTGATAATTTTAAAAGAATGTTTTGTAATTACAATACCGTTATTGATTCTAATACATGTAATTGAAAATGTTTTTATATTTAAGGAAAATTTAATATAAATATTGAAAAATGCAAGGGCATTTAATACACGTATATTAATTTTAATATACGTGTTTTAAAACATTTTTAATGTACATGTGTTAAATTTAAAACAGTGTTTGAAAATTTATTATTACATGTATTTTAAATGAAATTTAATATACATATTTGTAAGACGACTTGAATTGAATTGCCATGGGGTGTAAATTGTTTGGGTCAAGTCATTTGATTTCTGGGGCCCGGGTTAGGTTTATATTAAAATTCAAATGAATCGCTTTGGTATACGAAACTTGTAATTACGCCAGCACGGCGCCATTAATATAAAAGGATTTATTTTTAGACGAGGGATGAGCTAAAGTATTCATTTGAATAAAGTATAATAAAAGAAATAAATATAAAAGTAAACGGACAATTTGTATTCTATAGAAACCAACATTGTCTACATATTATACAAATTGAAATTATACTTCTAGTTTGGATTTTTTTAATGGTACATCATAATTTAAAAAAAATTACGATTTTGAATAAAAGCGTAACAAAATTTTAACCTAAATATCTCTAAAAATCGTGAAAAAATTCTTTTAGTTAAAGAACTTAAAAGATAAATACAAAAACTCGACATCTCCACAAAATGTCCACATCATTGAACCAATTTCTTTTTTCTCTAGTTATCATGCGACAAAGAAATGACTTTGAAAAATGCGAAAATTTAAAATATTAAATATCACAAAAAAAAATCACAGTATCTTCATGAAAATTTACACGTATATTGTCTACAACACGCACAAAATTGTCTATAAATTTGGAGCTGATTCATCAAGTCGTTCTCGAGAAATTACGATTTAAAAAAAAAAGATTTTAATGTCGAATATCTCGTAAACTTATGGACCAATCCTTTTGTCCAAAGAATCAGACTGAAAAGTAGTAAAACTGTACCCCTACATAAAATAAAGCGATTGATCCATTTTTACTCCATAAAACGTGCGACATAGAAAACACATTTTTCCATTTTTCAATTTTTTACTCAAAAACTAGTCAACAGAATTTATTCAAATTTTTACAGATTATAGCTATTTATATTTTACATTATCTTGATTTTATTAAAAAAATTGACCATTTCGTTTGAGAGTTAAGAGTTTAAAAAAAAAATACTTTTTTGTTAATAACAAAAGAACCGTGATACCTAGAGAATTTTTTTTTTTTTAGAAAATATAGGTATCTTTATCCTACTTCGACTAGCACTACTTCGATTCGAATATTTAACTCCAATCATTAAAAAAATTCCAAATTAAATTTTTCGAAAATCAAAAATTTATCATAAACCAAAAACTAATCAGTGAATCGTGAATCCTAAAATATAATTTTCTTCCCGAATTCATAATAAAAAAAAAACAGAAAGAATGAGACCCGCCCGGTCAAAATCGATCGCGTAGATCCGAAGATAAAGCGGTATACATACATGCACGCGCGCACATGATTTTCTAAAATCATGTGATAAAAACTTCTAACAACTTTAATCATGTTTCTAGAAGGAAGCAAAAATTAATTGTATAAAATGACTCTATGTCAACTGCTTACTAATTAATTGAAAAATCGTTTTATCAGAGAACTTACAAAGAGATAGAATGACTTTGCCCAGGCAAACAGATAGAATTTCTTCTAATTAAAAAGTATTCAGCCCCGTTCCTTCAAAAACAGAAGCTCAATAAGCTCTCAACGCAAATATCATCTCAATTTATAAACAATCCTACTTTTTCCCCCATTAAACTTTAGTCAAGCCATATTTACAATCCAATTACATCCTCGTCCACCCACAAAAAGGGAAAAAAACTCCCAACCTTCTTCATCTCTACCCCCTCGCAAATAAACTTGATTGCCGTGAAAATACGACGATCACCCCAGCCCTCGCGTCATTACTTCCCTCCCATAAAAAAAGAAAACCTTCCCGCGCCAACATTTAAATCACACGCGCGTCTTGCGCAAACAGACTCATCGGCTGTTTACACTCGCGCCGATTCGATATCAGAAAGCTAAAAGGGGGACGTGCTCTCGCTCGCTCGCGAGAGAGAGAGCGAAAAAAGCGAAAAAGGGGGCTGCGCACGCGCGTACGTCGGCAATTAAGCCCGCGCGCGAGAGCACGGCGAGGTCGTTAAATGCGCGAAGGGATTTTAACGGCCGGCGACAATAAAAGTGTACGGCGCCCGCGCGCACACGAGGGCTAATTCGAACGTTTTACCGGGGCGGACGTTCGTCTGCTGTGCTGCTGTTCGGCGTATACACGATTTCGTGTGCTGTAGTGGCGCTCGCTGCATAGGGAGTTTTGGGAACTTTTTTTTTTAATGTGAATTTCATTGTTTTAGAGAGCGCTGTTAAAATTGTCGTGTGGTGCGCGGTGTTTTTTTTGTCATTTTACTTTTAGAATTTTAGGATTTTATATGGCACAGGGGACGGGAACAATGTTCTTCAATAAGTTTTTTTTTATATTGATTTGAAAATAAGTGTATTAAAGAATAAAGAGCTCTTTTTGTTAGTTCACAAAAGACTGCTTTTCATTGTTAAGATTGACACCTAAGTTTCTTTATTTTCGTTTAATTAACAGAATTTCTAAGGAATGCTTTCTAAAACTATATAGCTATCTTCGATAATATTTAACCAGATTATAAAAAGAAATAGACACAAATTATCAAGAAAGCTTTTTAATCAAAAAAATGTTTAATTCAAATTTTTAATATTTCGCACTTTTCCATGTCTCACATCATACTAGACCACCAGCGATTCACAGAACTTCGTTTACCAAATTACTCCTCCACAATCGATTTTTCCCCCGTGCGTATTTTATTTATCCACCAATCCGGAAGATTCTCACGCTCGAGCTGGCACTTTTCGCCTGCCAGTGGCAGCCGCACCGATCCTCGCCTCTCTTTTATCGCCGCGTCACGGCAAAATATTTTTCGCCCGTTCTCGCCTCTTAGCACTTCCATCCGCGCGTTTTTAAACGAATGAAATCGCTTGTTTTCTTCTCTTTTGTCAATACCTACAGTGCTGTCCAGTCGGCTGATATTTGGAATCACCTGCTGACGTCGCGATGCGTCGTGGAAGATTTATCGTGGCGTGAAATGAAACGGTTAGGGTAATTTTTGAGTTTGTGTATAAAGGCGCGATTTTGGGAGAAATTCGATGTTTGGGTGGGCCGAGGAAGGCGTTTTGAAGTTCGAAAGTGAACGTCTGGCTTTTATTGCCGTATTTCGTATATATATGAAAGTAGTTTGGTAAATGGCCGGACACGCTGAATTGTATATTTTATTAGCTGCGAGGAGATAATCTTTCTCGTAAAATTAGCGAAATTATCAGTGAAATGAAGATGCTTAAAAACGTGATTAAAGCTTAGTGCTTTCGTTGGTTATTCGGTGCTAATATTTTATTATTTTTAGCGCGTTCGCTTATCCTTGTTTTTTTTTGCAGCGGACCAATGTTTGATAAAGTTTGGAAAAACAAAGTCTCGTACACAAAAAAAGGCAAAAATAGTTTTGCAGACAGAAAAAATATTTTTAGTTTGTTATTTAATTTTGTGATATATCGTTTTGATTTGTTTTCTACGTAACGTTCGATTGCTCTAACTAATTTTAAATCTTTTAGAAAAATAGTGTCTTGATTTTACTACTACTTATCGATCACTCGGCATTTTCTTCAACTTTCTTTTCACAATATGACAAAATTTACTGTCAATCGTAATTTAAAAATAAAGAATATACTTGTACAGCATCCCCGAGGAGAATTTATATTTCGAAAAACGATTTTAAAACTAAATTCGCGAAATGCCGTTTTATACACCGGAATTAAAATAACTTCATTTTGGTTATCAGTTCATATAACCGCACGTTTAAGAAAACAGAAAATTATCTTATCAGTGATATCCAACTTATTTTTAAAGAAAAATAGTCAATCGAGTTTTATGCTTTATCTCGAAATTTTAAAATGTCTGCGAATTTGAATACGCAGACAATAGACTCGTCATTCACATGGAATTTAGCACGTCACTCTGTTTTTTTTTCTCTCCACTCGTCCGCTCCTCGCTAACTCTGTTCCTACTCATCGAACTGAATATTTCATCCTCGCTTCCGGCGGATAATTTCATTACCCGGGATCCTGCGAGTACGGCGAAAAACATCTCGGCGCGCACAAAACACTCCTGAAATCCCCCTTTTTTGTTCCTCCTCTGTATACACTCTGGGCCACTTCTCTCTCGTTCTTCCTCTCTCTAGCTCTCCACGCGTTTACTTAAATCGACCCTTCGCAGATTAGTCCTCGCGGAGATACTACTATACACGCTGCAAAGGAGTCTTCCTCTCTCTCTCTCTCCCTCTTCGCTTTCTTTAGCGAGCCGCAGCCAATATTGGGACAAGTGGCTGCCTTTATGAGTGGCCCACCCTCCACCCTGTCGCCCTTTTTTATTTCGTCAAAGTATTTACGGGAGCGTGTTCTCTCTCTCTCTCTCTCTCTCTCTCTCTTCTTTTCTCGTGGTCTTTTCGTGCGAGAGAGAGGAGGAGCCGCGCGCAGGAAATTGAAGTGGCTCCCGTTTTCATGCCTTTTTAGCCCGGGATATGCTTGCTCGAGGATTTCCTACGCGCGCGCGAGCGCCTTTATTCGTGGATATATATAAGGACGTCGAGAGTTTCATTAGGAGGATAGAAAGAGTGGGAGAGAGAGAGAGAGAGAGAGAGAGAGAGAGAGAGAGAGAGAGAAAAAACTACAGCGTTAACCCGATTCGCGAGGGAGATGTTAGGGCCTTTCTTTTACCCGAAGTTTGCCCGAGGAATTAAGATTTTTCAGTTCTTGAGCTGTGAGATAGTAAGTTCCGCGCTGGTAATTAAGAGCCTGCGGAGTGAGCTTAGAATTTCGAATGGTGAATTTATCCGAAATTTCGTGGAAACATTGCGAAATCGTATATGTGCGAATCTCCGGACTACATAAAATAACTAAAAACGGAAAAATTTCTTTTCGAGGGCATACCTACCACATAAGCTTTTTCTTACTCGTTGGAGCTCCCCGAACATGAAAACCCTCGTGAACACGGTTTATCGTTTGACGAAATCAATTTTTCTTATGGGAATTTAACATGGGAAAAATGGACTAAAAGTAGTCATTGGTGATTAACCAATAGCAAACTATTGAAGAGGCCAAACCAAATTCCATAAAAAAGCGATTAAAGTTGAAGAATAGAGCTTTAATTTAAGCTAAAGAATGTTAAAATCATTGCATTTGAAAATCGCGAAAAATGACAAAAATTTTTGTGAGCGACTTTTTTCAAACCCACGTAATTCTTCAAATTTTTGTCATTTTTCGGCATTTTCAAATGCACGTAACTTTGCACAGACCTGAGCGATTTTAACGATCTTTAGCTTAAATTAAAGCTCTATTCTTCAACTTTAATTGCTTTTTTGTGTAATTTGGTTTGGCCTCTTCAATAGCTTGTTATTGGTTCATTGCCAATGACAATTTTTCCCATGTTAAATTTCCATAAGAATACTAAAAAGGGCTGAAAAAAGTGTGGGCCAAGATCGATTTCTCGAATTTTTTTTTTTTTTGAGTTGGTAGTCGCTCTAACTAAATGTTATTTGTAGATTTCCTCATATATGTAAATTGCAATATCAATTTTAATATATTTTCACAATGTTGATTACGGATGAATTTTGAACAGTTATACCCAATGTTTATAATAGCAGCTTTTGTATAATTAAAAATTTTGAAAAAGACGCTAGTGTCATTAACAATTAAAAATTAATTATTTCTCATTGGTTTACAGTTGTATTCAGAGTAAAACCGCAAAAAAAAATTTCTTATTCACGCTATGCAGTATTGGCTAAAACACGCGTCACCTTATGCGCCGCAACCATTCGTCCAACATTCGCCGATTCAAAGCATCTTCCCGCCTGCCCTTCCTGCACACCCCCGCACTCTTTTCTCCCGCAATGCGCAGAGACGCTCGCTCGCATACCTCGGCCGCGCACCGCACGCCACCTCCGATAAAAGCCTCGCCTCTGAATACATACATATATATCCTTATCCTGCCTCGGCAGCAGGAGCGTCGCCAGCGGCAGCGGCGGAATGCAGGCATCCGAAAGTCGCGCGGCGCGAAATTCGGATTATCGGCCTCCGATGATTTATACACGCGCTGGATTTATCGAGAGCAATTTAATTCAGCGGGCAAAAATGCGGAAGGGAATTGCGCGCCCGCGCGCTAGCCTTTGCGT
This sequence comes from Torymus sinensis, assembly GCA_030522985.1. NCBI lineage: Eukaryota > Metazoa > Arthropoda > Insecta > Hymenoptera > Torymidae > Torymus > Torymus sinensis. Next base: position 7,847 of record JAPYZP010003906.1, read on the forward strand.
ACATGTATTTCGCGTGTGCGCGCCGCGTCTCTCTCTCTCTCTTTCTTTTTGTTGCGCGCGGCACGTTTTTTGCGCCGTTTTCGAGGAAATAATTTATGGGCCCCCCTTGCGCGTGGGCGCCGCGCGTGAGGGGGATATCGGGATTCTGCGCGGCGGTGGTCTTTTTTTCTTTTTTGATGGGGGAGGAGGAGGAGGGCCATAAAGTGGATGCCGAGTGGTTTATACGGGTGTGACATATGTGCCCGCTGGATGCCGGGGCTTGGGTGTGTATATTTTTCATTTTCTTGATGTAGATTGATATCGCGCGACAGGTATAGATAGGTACGTGCGCGTACTGCAGTACATAGCGTCACTTTTAATTCAATGTTTCTGGTTTTCCCTTATTTTCTGATCTTTTGAAAAATAGGAATATTCAGTAATATTTATGATAGATGTGTGATAATTATCTTGAAAGGAACGTTTCAAAATTAAAATACGAGGTAATTATTGGTGATATTCAATCTCCATCGAAGTCATGTTAATATATAAAATATTTATTACATTCAATAGCGGGCTATACGAATGATCGTTTGAATATCGAATGCAAGGCAAATGGAACGAGAAATAATTGGGGGCCATTCACTGTGGAGCTCGCATTTATCTTTTTTTGATCATACATTTTTCGTAAATATTACAACTGTTAATTAGTTTTTTTCATCAAACTTTCCATTTCGTAATACAATTTCGTAGTACACAGCGTTTTTATAGCAAAGTAAATTGTTCAACTAAATTACTGTGTGCACTGCAATGAATGTCCATTTGAGGATGTGAAATATTGAAAATTAAATGCTTTTGCTTACACATGGGGATGAATATGGCTTGAAACACATACCTGTAACAGAAAGAAACGAACTTATGATAGACTTCGGTAATATGAAAATCGCAATAAGAAATTGTATTATAAAAACAAAATATCATTTAAATTCAAGAAAAATAAATTATTTATTTCAATATAAATAAATATGGAAATTGTATAACGTAACGATTTATTTCCTGTAGAGGCGATATAGCAAGTTCAAATTGCTATCATATTTTGCTTCTTCTTATGAAGTGGATTTTTGTTTATTGTAAAACTAGACGTTCTAGTGGTATAGTGTATTTAAATGTACAAAACGCACGGTTATATTATATGGCTTCATTTCCGGTGTTCTACAATTTACAAAAATAAATTCATGAATTTTAAAGAAATTAAAAGTGTGATTTTAGCATCTTTTGGTTATACAATAAGTGCTAAAAGTTTAGCCGAGACTAAAGAATAAATCTCGCGTAAATTTCCAACGTCAATAAGGATATTTTGATGATTGATATCCAAACGCGTCGGATTGATCAATGGCGCATCGTGAGTTTTAGTGAAGGCTTGTAGTTTCTTATATTACACGACTAAATAGCAAAATATTCACATTCTTAGAATCTTTCTACCTGATAAACATCAAGCTATAATACAATATTTACAGCATATTATATAGCCTTTTTAGTAAATATTATATTGTGTAAATTAATCGAAATTATGTTAAATATCATTTCTGATATGCTATTCATTATCAATATTGCAAAATAATAATAATTTATGTAAATTTAAATTATACACTAATACAATATCATATGTATAAATAGTAACAAATTCCAATAACAAATTGTAAAATACCTTAAAATTCGTTTGATTATTATAATGCGAATTTTTTACCAATTCAATCATTATCATTATTATTTTACTATTAATATATACTATCCAAAGACGCGAATACTAATCGTATAATAATTATTTCATTGAAATGAGAACAGTAGAATTACTGAATCCGCGAATGATCTACTTAATTAAATTCATTCAGAGAAAGTCTCAATTAAAATGGCGCACCTGCGTAAAAACGAGCTTCATCAAATTCAACATCTGTATTTTAATTTCATTAAAAAAAATGATATCATGGATAATAATCTCCATTCACAATTATTAATTAAAATTTCCTTTCAATTATACAACAAAATCACCGTATAGAATTGCAATACATCAATCCGCACCATACTCCCGTGAAAATCATTTCCGCTACGTATTACAATAATACATAATATTGATTTGCGAAAATGATATCCTTTGAAAAGTAAAATGTCAAAAGGAGAAAAATGGACTGAAACCCGGCTCTCGCTTCTCCTTCACCTCGAATCCTCTCTTCCCCTCCCCCCCTCTCGACCAGCAATAAAACGCGAAACAATGGTCCTAAACCGCAAATCGACGGATTTTCGCGCGCTCGCGCGACCAATAAAGCCGGGGGCACAGAAAAAAAAAAGTTGCGCGCCTCGCTTTTCGGCTGGAAGACATTCAAGGCCTCGGCTGTATTAGTATGCTCTCGCGTGTTTTACTCCATTTTATCGGGCGAATTTTTTACGCCGCGCGAGCGCGCCCCCCGTCTGATTAACGGATACTTCGCGTGTCAATAACGACGAGGAGGAGGAGAGGACGATCTTGATTATTGCCGGGGCGTATATATACTCGTGGCTGGGTTTCTCGAATTTTTTCTTTTCGCGGAGAGCGGGTTTTTACGCGTTTTTTTTATTATTAGTAAGAGCGACTATACGATATTAAGGTTTTGTAAGGTATTTCGTAATGATTCAATGTTATGTTTGGAAAATTAAAGGTAGTAATGGCACAGTGAAAATGTCTTTTAATGTAGTAGAACGCGTACATCTGGATAAGTTTATTCAGCTAAACGGAAAGTCTTTATGAGCAAGTTAACTCGCGCAGCCGACCACTTTATGCTCTTTTATTCTTCTGTTAACCCCGTAGACATTATGAATTTTCCCTTCTCACGGGCCACGGAATTCAAATCCAACAAAATGGTTCAATCGAGCTGAAACTTGGCTGAGATCGTTTCGCAGTGTGTATGTGTGTGTATTTCCCTTGATCCAATCTTCACGAGAATATAAAATTTACAGTAACTGCGCTGTAAAACTGTAACATGTCCAGAATACGTGGGCTTTTTGTACTAAATTGTCAGTATAAATCTTT
>JAPYZP010003907.1:0-10884 GCA_030522985.1 Torymus sinensis
CTAGGGAGGAAAGTTAACTTTTTCTAGCGAGGATGATGATTAAGCACGAGCGACAAAATCATCATTCGAGTCTGAAATAGTATAAGTCTTTTCCTCCCGCTACTGCGGTAAACCTCGCTAGACGCTCTAAATACTCGACTTTCTATTCACTTTTCTATGCAGGAAAAAGTCCTATTTCATGCACATGTTGAAAAATTTTTTTTAATTGTTGCACCGAAAACTAATTGCAATTTTTTTTTTAATTTTCAGATTAATTTGATATGTGAAGTAGGAAGTTAAGTTTGTTGATAATTTTTAAAGTGTTATATCTCAAGGTAGTTTTATTATATTATATTTTTTAATTACCTTGTGGTTTGTTATAGCTCTGCTTTTCATTTCCATGTTTTATCCAGATATGGAATTGCATGCTCGGTTGATAATTCTTCGTGGTGTAATTGCAGAAATGGCAGCAATAAATTATTGACCTTCTGATATTTGAACGCACGTGTTCTCCACGACGTTTGCTTACTAGTCCCTCCCCACACTCAAGACATGCCTTTATCGCATCCACGCTTTTGTAAACCGTGTGGCATTTGTTACAGCACTTTTTCAACCAGTTTTTTGTATCTATAGAGTAGATGTATTGTATTATATGTATACACGCTTAATAAATAAAATACAGTTTTAAAGAACAGTTTCAATATAAAAAAACTAAAGTCGAATTTTATCTTAATAGTATTAAGAAATAAGTAATTCGAGACTTAATACTAACTTTTGATTTTCCCATCGTTAGATAGATGATTTTCCCAATGATGCCACTCAAAGGCCTTTTTCTGAAATGTTGTGTAATTGCATTTTTGACATTGAAAACAGTGATCAGAAGCGCATAGTTTATACATGTGATTATACATTGTCTTTCTACACTTATAACGTATACCACATTTACCACATTTATATAGCATTTCCTGATCGCAACATATCTTTTCTATTCCATGAAATGAGCTTCGTTGATAATTTTTATTGCATTTGCCGCAATAAACTTCCAAAGATTTTTCTGTATCTAGAATACGTTTCAACTCGACAATAAATAATAAATTTCATCGCATATTTTTTTATAGGACAACATTGAATTTCAAAAACTCACTTTCATTTTTTACCACAGATACTATAGTAAATGCTTCTTCACCCCCTATAGAAAAATCAAATAATGTAAAAATTTGCGATCATAAGCTGTTAATCCAATAGACAAATAAAATAAAATGCGACAGATGTTTACATAATTATTAAAAGAAAAATATTATATGTATGGAAATAAAATTTAATTTTATACAAATGAATGCTATATCTTTGAGATAACGATTTTTGAAGTAGAATCTTTACAGTTTTGAAATTTGTTTAGAAATCTTACCACTGTTTTTCTCCAACATTTTTGGATGTTTCTTTTTAATATGTTGAATAATAAGATCTCGCTCGAGCTGTTGAAAATTACAACTGTTACAGTAATAGTAAAATGTTTTGCTTTTCTGAATAGCTGCTTTTGCTTTTTTACTATTATCAACTTCACATTGATTATGATTTTCTGTAAGTTAAAGAGCTTTATTAGCATTAGAAAGCATTAAAAATTTTTTAAATATAATAAATATTTAAATAATGTTAGGTAGTTAATAAAACATGTATCAAAGTATTTATTGTGCAAATAAATAAAGAACCTTCTGTTTTACTCAAGTTGTCTAACATAAGCTGTGATACTGCCGTGGTTTCTTTTTCAGAATTTATGTTCAATTTACGTTTCTTAACACTTATCGAAGTTGACCGATTATTTTCTGAAAGTTATGAGACGAAATGAATTATTTTTTATTTGTACTTATTTTGTTTACTATTTGTGTTATTACCAGTATAACTAGTGTTAGGTGAAAGTTCTTTCCTGAATTCATTTTCTATTTTTCTTTTCTTTGCAGGCGTTTGCACTGTCAATTCTGTGTTCCTAACAATTAAATCGACCAAAGCTCGAGAAAGTTCAACTTTAGACAGCTGTGTTAAATCTTTGTCTTCAATACTAATTTTGTTTAAAATATTTGAATTACTACCATTGGTATTTTTTCTATTAAACTCTGTAATTTTGTGAATGAAAAAGAAAACTTAGTTTTGTCGATTCTCATATGTATAATATTATAAAACGTAAAATTATAAATATTACTAAATATTATATATAGTGATATAACTTATTTATACTTGTTTATGCATTAAATGGAATAATAAAAATTACTATTTTCTATGGGAATTGCAGCACAGACTCATTTTCTCATAAAAATTATTAAGTACAATTTATAATGAAAACTGCTATTCCCTGGTAGAAAATAGACCAACTTCGTTGGTCAACATGTTAATCACATCGAAGCATTTCTACTTAAGATTAACATTAAAATTTAATTAAAACTATTTAAAACTATCATTATATTTTAAAGCATCTACAATATAATATTTCTAAGTGTATAAATAGTTATTCTACGTCGACAATAGCGAGATAATCATGGTGTGACGTTTTTAATTTAAAAATTGGCAAACGGTTCGCCAACCGTTGGTTAGCATTTCTACCAGGGTTTATACTGCTTTAAAATGATCTTTAACTATGTTAGAAAAATTAGAGAGAAAATTCTTGTTTTCTGATAATTTGGCAATATATGACATCATCCATAATACCTCTTACGAATCCTAGCAGAACAAAAATTTCGGTATATATAGTTAAACATTCCTTATACTGCCAGATTCTCATTTTTATAATAAGCAGTGTTCTCTTTGTTTATTATAAGAAGTATTATAACGTGGATATGAATTCAATTGTAAATAAGATTTCTTATATTTTAATTACTACTTAATAATCAGTCATTGACCTACCGAAAAATTCGGGCGAGTCGGGTAAGATAAGTTCTTCCTTTAGGATGTTTTCTTCTCTTTTAAAATTATTGAAACTGTCTGAAACTTTGAATTTATAGAATATATATATATGAAATCAAATATTTTTTTCTGATATCAAACATTGATGCTTTGCTTACCTAATCGATTAAGTGCATCAGGCAATAATATATCGTCTTGTTCTAAGATAACATCTTGTTTATGTTTGAAATTTTCTACGATTAAAATATATTTTTTGTTTATGACAACATATACCCTAATTTTATGTAATTTGTACATCTTACTATTTTTACCTTTATTTTTATTATGCTGCTTTAAATTTGGTAAAAAAATCGACATTATGTATTAAGTTATAATGAATCAACTGTATATATATGATGTTTTTATAATAAGTTTGCTGATTTCTGTTAGGATATTGATCTCAATAGTTAATCAATAGTGAAAGTATAAGAAGAACTGTTAAGTCGATACATTTTATTTTGTTTACGTTCTCAGAGAAGTAGAAAACCTAAAAGTGATGGAAAATTTTAATTCTTCTTTCCTGGGGATATTCAATTTATATTTTCTTTCTATTATTTTTAAAAAGTTATAACTCAATTTCAATCAATTGTACATGTGTTTATCATGTTAAGATACAGGTACTCTGATAGAGTAACGGGATTGCCCCTTTTTCGGTTAAGCAGCGCTAAGCGCGTTCGATACTCACGGATGGATGATCGCATTTCCCTGCAGCCTCTGCGATGTTTAGGTCAATTTTAGGTCTTAATATGATGTGAAAACCTAAAACATAATATTTAGGGTTACTGGCCAATTTCGCTGTATAGACGTAATTAAAAGACCCGATCGAATACTTCGCATCATCTAAAATAGTACATTGTGCAACAAGGGAGGAAAGTTGGACTTATTTAACGAGGATTTTGTTGAACTCAAATCATCATCAGACTCTGAAAAAGCCATCCTCGTATAAAAATAAACAGATAAAATTATGCCTCGTCTTCGGTTCAGGTGGCAATTTACACGTGCTCTGGACTGGCCAACTCTTTACCCCCCTAGTTGCGTAATATACTATATTTATTAAATACGATCGCTTTAAGGTAGTTATATCCCAAGATACAGATCTTGTAGAAAATAATATTTATATTACTTATTAAAGATCTGATAATGTGAGGGATTGTAGATGTTAATGAAGAAGATTTAATAAACGCAAACATTTATAAACCTAAAATTATATAGTTACAAATGCAGATATGGTTCATTAAAGAAATAATCATACAATGTTTCGAATTTATTTTAATTTTAATTTAATCTTAATGTTTAGAGGCTTATTTTGTTCCTTGAATAATTATCTAAAGATCCACCGTAAACAAATTTTGAAAGAATCAATTGTAAGCAGAAAAAATTCATTGTTATTTAAAAAAAACTGCTGGGACCCATAAACAATTAGATTTTACTCCTGGTTAATTACTTCAAAATTTCTGAACTGTAAATATTTAGATAATTATTCAAGAAACAAAATAAGCTTTTAAAAATTAAAATAAAATTAAAATTAAAAAAAAATCGAAAGATTGTATACCAATTTCTTTAATAAACAATATCTGCACTTGCAGTTATATAAATTTGGATTTAATAATAATTAAAGAGGAAAAGTTTTTTTAAGGAAAATAGATTCCCTACCATGAGCCGAGAATTTTCAAATGAAAATTTTAATATATTACTGTACTATAATTCTCAATATGACCGCTTTCGATCATCCGCATCGTATACTCCTACGACTTTTTAACAAATTTTTTACAATATTTCATGCAGTACATATAACATATACTACTTATATTCCATCAACTATTTCTAAAGTCACACATATTTTATATTGTGTGAGTGTGTGTGCGTGTGCGCGCGCACGATATTACGGGATCTATTGGACCGATTTGGACTAGGCAGGGCTTATTTTTTTTGGTTTGGTTTACTTATTGTGGGAAATAACATATTTTTTTTTAATTCGATTTTTTTTTCTTATAGCCATTTTTCGATTTTTAATACTTTAAAGCTAATATATATTACTAAAATATTAAACAGGCCCACAAAAATAAAAAAGTGGTATGGGCCAGAGATTATACCACCATATCTTGGTTTATTTTCATCCCCTGAGCATGATTCCAAGGTCAGAATTGATCCAAAAAACTAAGCAAAAACAATTTTTTATTTATTATTTTAACAAAATAATTTAGTATTACTTGCACCTTTCAAGACCAACTTTGAATCATCCCAGTACAATTTGCAATCATCCCTCTATAATCCCTCTACTATCTAAATGCATGAATTTTGTAAGCTCACACATAGCTCGGATGAGTCTATTGGATAAGTTTGTTGAACAAAAATATTGGTTAATAAATTATGAAAATATTTTAAGTTAAAATTTTTTTATAGTTTTTTCAAATCACAATTACTCGAGAAAGTTTCATAGGTTTGAAATTTATAGGGGATATTGCGTATAACATTCGGAGCACGTGTATAATATTTCACTATAAGATTCGACAATTAGTTTTTGAGATATTTGAAGTAAAAATCCGTTACAAAATCATTGGCACGTGACGAGTAAATATAAGGATCTTTTAGACTGATTTAGACCTGATAGGGATTATTCTTTTTCTTTCTTGATTTTTTTTCATCTCTGGGAGCGAAATCAGATTTCGGGTGCGTCTATAGTATAGCGCGCGCAAATTTAGCGCTCTATGTAGGACCGGAATATACTATACATTTTGCTTCCGGAGGGTCAAAATATATAGTGTGTGCACCACGGGCACTCATTCGCTTCGTTGGGGCGACAAACTCATACTCGTGCCAGAATCCGTATTTCGCAGTTTCGCGCCCTATAGGTACACAATGCAAGTACTATTTTTCAATTGTTTCATACCAATTTTTGATATTATATTTTTCCATGTTTTTATATATTTCAAGGTTAAATTTTTTATATATTATATTAATAGACTTAAAGATTAATAGGTTCTATCTAAAAAAAGTAGAGTAATCTTAAAAAAGTATTGTGATGGTGAAAAAAGTGTTAACATTAATGTATAAGTTCATCTCTATTTTATTGCTTTTTAAATAATAGTTCATTGCGGATATCATTAGACAAAATTATGGTGCAAGACAATTAATTTATTGGTATTAAAAATTAATACAAGGGATGAGACATTCAATTGTTTGAGTTAGTAACCTGCCACTGAATTGGCATCAGTTTTTTTAATGATATCTGTATGTTCTTAAAACCTTAAAAGAAAATTTGTGTTGTCAAGTCATAAGATCTCTTAGTAATTTAATATAATCTAAAAATATATGATGCCTTTCTTGTGCCTACCATACCTACCACTTAATTGGTGCCTGGAAATGTATTAATATATACATATAGGACAAATAGTCTTCACACTAACTACAATAATTAGTATTTGTAAGCAAATTGAAATTTTAATATAATTATCATTTATACCAAAAAGCAAATACTTTAAATGTTTGTACACTTATTTTGGCCTATTACGAATAATGAAAATGTTTTACATATAATTAAGGATGCTACAGTCCACCAATGCTTTTTATCAAGCGCAAAAAATCATCTTTTTCTTCACTGCATCTTTCACCAACCGTTATGGCAACAACTATGACAGCTGGTTAGATTATACAATATTAGTAATAATAATTTAGGATGAGCAAACAAAATTTCAGATTATTTACTTATATTATTTGTACGCGTGTGTATTAATTATAAAGTGATTTTAAATTAAATAAAAGAAAACTTTTTGGATTTTAATATTTGTCAAAATCCATGGAGGATGGAACTGAATATGTATGTATTCTTTTCAAAAGCAAACACTTAATAATTATTAAGAGATCCTATACACAACAAAAAATTAAATAATGAGTTATTTTGATATAATAATATAAACAAATTAAGATCAATGTTTTTAGAATTGTATTAATTAGAATTAGATATTTGTAACATATTTTGAAGCGATCAGTTATAAACTAAGATAAAGAGATTTTTAAATATCAAAAAACTATACCTTTAGTCTAAAATGAATTTAAAAGATAAAAAAAATTTGGTTCTTTTTTTATTACTATTTTATTAGAAATTTCATTAAGCCAAGTGGTTTTTTTATCTCATGAGATTTATTATCGGATTGTTTCTTTGACATTTCTCTTACAATGGTTGCATACACTCTTAAAATATGTAGAAGTATCTTTTATTTATTCAATGTCAATATAACAAGCAATAATTATCCTGATAGCTTTTGAATTTTTCGGACTACATCTGGGATGCATTTTCAAATGTATTAATGATTTTGAAAGCTTATCAACAAAAATCTTTCTCAATGTAGCATTTGTTATATTCTTGTTATACTGATATCTTATTATACTTCAACTACACCGTATACTACATATAATAAGAAACAATATTTTATTATATAAACTTACAGATCAGTTGCTTACTTCTTCTAAATAAATTATTTCAAAGCCTTTTTATTATCACCCAAACATCTACCAAATAACTATATGCAGTAAAACCAATATCAGAGAATATAGAATACTTATATATATTCTATATTCTCTGCCAACACCAGTAAAAAATCTAGGAGTCAAAAAATTTTGAAAAATTTCACAGATACCAAGCTTTCTCTTTGAGAAAGCAACAATAACCAAATACTTACAATATTTTAATTTTTAATTAAAAATAAGTCTTGGTTTTTGCATTTAGTTTAAAACAACTTTTTTCTTTGATTCGGCCACAATAATTACATTACAAAGTTATTTCCAGTAGCAGATGAAATAATCTTTAATATTTTTTGCTTTTTTAATCTATTTGTGCTGTTAGAATCAAAATGTAGGTTAAAACAGACATTTTTTTCTATTACTACATATAATATCAATGTTATAAGTCTTTCCTATTAGTTTTCATTTAGAAAAACTAAAAAATATATAGTCAACAATCACAACCACTGTAAACGAGTTTCACTTTTTCATTTGTTATTTTGATCGTTACAGCAACGTTTCGACGTCCGTTATACACCACAACACAGCAGTTGCGTAGCACCCATCCACCAGCCACCTGGCCTATGGCCCTAGGGTAAAGCTCCCTCTACCATCAGGTATATTAAGTTATACGAAGTACGCGCGCTATTTAAAAAGTTAGGAAGTCCGAAGTACAGTCATCTTAATAATTTGTTGTTTTGTACGCATATTTTAAAGTTATTATAAGATTTATCTATGCTTTGAGAAAATGAATATATTTTCATTGATCATAGAATTACATATTCTCAGCAAGTGCCATCCATATATCAATGTGCGCCTCCCCAGTTGTATTCAAATACTTTCGTTAATATATTTTTACCATGATTTGGCCATACATTTATATAGCCATGATAAATATTAATTCTAAGTTGAAAAATAACTAAAAAAAATATCGATTCTGAGTATAAACAAAGCAAAACATAAACGAACGACCGAGTTCGTCGGCTACGGGAGGAGATGTACGGAAATCGGGGCTGTGGCGCGCTGTAGGAGGGAACCCCTGCTTCATGACACGCTGAAATTTATGCAACCTCCATGAATATTGAGAAGTTTGGCATTGCATAAGTTACCCCAAACTTTAGCCAAATCTGACATTTTCCAAACGGTTCTCACACGTCATTTTTCTTACGCGGATCCTCTTACATTGCTATATTGATTAACTTGTCAGTTTTTCTATTTTTCTGACTTCTTAACCATTTTAAAGTATAATTCTTCCAGGGTATAGGTTACGTATACTTTTGTTATTAAAATTTGTGACAATCTGTCATAACTGTGAGTATAGTAGGTTCATCAATATTATGACTAAAAATATCCCCGAATTTTCTCAACCCCCAACCCCTAATCGGGGCTTTGCAAATGTATATGAAATACTACAAAATTTAGTTGTAAACGGTAATTCAAATATTTTAGATGAAGTTGTAAAGGTATAAAGTATATGAGCAAATGTTGAAAGTGGTCCCCCAAACCTCAATAAGTTACGCAGGTCAATTTGCATACACCCCTACTTTTATGACTTTTGTAATAAGGTAGAAAGTCATCGCTACATGATTTTATTTTTATGAAGGGCATAATTAGGTGCCATCCGAATCGTGTATAGTTATTATTGCTCGAGTGACGGATTTATATATAGAAGTACCTCAGGTATAAATGGCTCATACTTTTTGCTCGCTAAGTAATATTCCTCGGATCAAGTAAAAGTTAACACAGCGTATCAATTCATATTTTTCCACAATTATTTAAGTTTTTAATTTTATTACGTATTGTCGGCAGCCTTTTCAATAATTAGTGATAAAAATTTTTATTTGAAAATAGCGCCAAATTTGTTTGCTCACAATGTGTGGGGGTTTGGAAGCGTCCATTTGCAAACTAATAATATTCGTCATTCCTCTACCTTATAAATAATTGCTTTCGTTATTAACTTTTAATTTATAGTTTTAGTTGTAATAAAATATCAACAGTTTAATATTGACACATTGGAAATTCGCACTCTGAGAAGAAGTTACAAAAATCATTATCAAATTGAGAAATAATTGATTTGTTCAAACTTCATGGGTAAGCAGAACGCACATGCCTCGCATATCCATTTTATAAAATTCGGAGTTTGTACGCACCAGCATCAACGTAACAGCATCGCGCATAGCAACACACACACTGTCCAGCGTGCCGGAATCAAGCCCCATCTCTCTCTCTCCCTCTCTGCCTCGCTTCGTCCGCGTTTATGAAGATAAACGAGCCGCGGTGCGCAGCGGAATTGACCCCGCTGGAGAGCTAGAGTCCAGCGCGCGCGTGGATCGACGAGCTCGGACGTACAAGCGGACGGGTATGGATTTTGCATAAAGCTCGCCGGCGTGTTACAGCTGCCGACACGCTGCTAAATTAGCGCGCTTAATCAAGCCGTTTAATCAGCGGCATCATTGCCACTGCATCTGCGCGCCCTCGCCAATTATATGCCGCACCCGAGAGCTTGGAGAGAGAGAAACAGACAGAGTCCGCATCGAATTATTGCGACTTATGGCATGCAAGCTCGCCCGTGTGTTAAAGCAGCTGCGTGTGTGTGTATATCGCTTCATTAACGTCCCGTCGCTTTCGTTAATGCGCTGCGTTTGTACGCGCGGATTTTGAACGTGAGCGCGTGGCAGGAGATCTACGGGTGTATTGGTATTGTTGTAACGCGGAAGAGAACATTATTTTTCTATTTCTTAATCTCTAAATATGAATGAATGAAAATTCGCTTACTGGTGTAAATAAATGAAAAAAAAATCTACTTGTACTTTAGTGAATATTCATTTATTTAAGCAGTCGCCAAAATCTTTCCCGCGTAGTAAGTGAATATTCACTAGAAAATTAGTTAATCTTACACTTATTTCCACCGCTGAGCGACGTTTCACTTCTCTGCTAAAGATAATCTAATTAATCCGATTAATTTCGATTAACCTTAAATTTTCTTTTAATCTGTAAATTTTACATAGTAATCCGTTTTAATACATGTAAATGGGAATAAGAATAAATAGGGCATTTTTCCATTAACTATGATAGCAATAAATCAGGTATAATAATTTGAAGATCGACTGCTATAAATTGATAAAATGGATATAATAGGATTTAATTCAATATGGCATTGTGTTTAATTGATACATTAAATATAATAGGATTAAATCCGAATCGGATACAAATATATGCTGAATTTAGATGTAGAAGCTTTTTCTAACTAAATAAATAAAATCGATTGGACAGGATTTAAAATTAATAAATGTATAAAAAAAAGAATAATAATAAAAATAACAATAAAGATTCCTACATGCAAATTTTCGTTATTTGAATTGGGTTTTGAGATTTTATCTATTAATTACATCTTTTAATTAGTTAAACAATAGTTGTTGACAACAAAATTAATAAAAGTCGAAACTAATTAATAGTCGAAAAATAATAGGT
>JAPYZP010003908.1:0-12657 GCA_030522985.1 Torymus sinensis
GCACATCGTCAATTTCGTTAATGATAAAATAATTCTCAATTGCACGAACTTTTAATGAAACTAGAAAACACGTATATAGCATTAATTTCCAGGGGCATATAAAATGAAACATTAACCTCGCAATCTGCATCTCCGCCGCATTCTATTATTCAGATATTCAGACGATAAAGAACGGAGTATGTGCGCGCGTATACTCGCAACCCGTAATGGTCTTAATCTCGACACTAATGGCTTATAAAAAACATCATTTGAATACATCAGGCGCGAAATTAAAAAGAAAATAGCTGGACCTTCCCTATAAAAGCGCGCGCAGGGATCTGAAAGATGTAAGGTCGGCATTTATCGTGAAACTTTTATCATATAGACTTTTATGCGGTTACCTATAAGAAGTTCCGAAGATTTATAGTTGTATAGTTTTTTGTTCCACTTTTGATATACATGAAAAAGATTTATTGGTGTTCCTAGTTGTTTCTAATTTGGCCTTGATTGAAAAGTATATAGATATTTTTTACCCTATAATTTGGTATTTGGAAGTATAGACGATGGGATATTGATAATTTTATGAACCTTAAATTATGTATTAGCGCTTCAATTAATTATTAAAGCGCAAGTAATGACTTTTTCTTTATTCAAGTTACTAAACATTAGATACTAAACTACATAGTCATAATTCAATTAGTGGTAGCGATTTTATATAATGTTTCGATAGCAAAACTTAATTTAAAAAGAAAGTTGATTATTTTGAGAATTTGAAATTGTCAGGTTAATTGATTATAATTTCAATCTATGACATATTAGATAGATGTATTATTTACATTCATACCCTTTAAACAAATAAATTCGCCTTCCACGAATTGTAGCTTTGACTTCCATTTCACTTAAATTCTCATCTTATAACAACATTTCCGATCTAAATACATTTTTACGAAAGAAATAGAAACAATGCTCTATATTTATTTTCACACAATCCTCCAATCAACGCCTTATTATCACCCTCAAAATCAACTTCACTCATCACGAACCTCGTTGGAGTGAAATCCCAAATCCTATTACGAACCGAAAACCTCAACAGTGAACTTTCATTCCTCGTCTCTGACCTTCCACGCTGACCGGACGACGACGTCGACGCACAGCTGCACCAGCCGCAGCTGTGCAAAGGTCCCGTTTATAAATAATTCAGGTAAATATATTTACGTATACGTACGCGCGAAACGCCGCGTCTCGCGATCATTATTCAAAGCTGACAAGTGCGGCATTAGCCGATCTCGCGCGAAGGGGGTGAATGATCATGCATACCATTGTGCGAGACGCGCACGCGCGCTGTTAATTGTTCGCGATGTCGGGGATTAGATGTGACGAATTGCACTGCGCCCGTATATGGCGGTTGGTTTTTTGGGGATCGCCGGGTGAAAGGAGTGACAACGTTGATCGAGGCTTTTTAATGGTACGGTTTTATTTTAGTGCATTATTGGACACCATTCGAGTCACCTTTGTCAGCGTTATATCCATTCATAAAATACTTGCAGTTCTCATTGATCGATACGAAAAAACGTAATTGCTTTAAAAATTACACAGTCAGATTTATCAGAAAGCTGCAAGTTATCCATATTGATTATATACAATATATGATTCATTGAAATGCAAATTATACACTTAACAACGCACCGACAAAGAAACCTAATCACGTCGAAATTTCTCCTCCCTCGACAAAGTCCACCACCGCCTCCCCCCATATAATCCAACCGCAGAACGAAATTTTTCAAGGCAATTACGAACCTAATCACGTCGAAATTTCTCCTCCCTCGACAAAGTCCACCACCGCCTCCCCCCATATAATCCAACCGCAGAACGAAATTTTTCAAGGCAATTACGCGCGCACCGCGAGCATCATTATCATTCAGCGGGGCCCTCACGGCAAACTAGACCTCACTCTCTCTCTCTCTCCCCACAAAAAATCGAAAATTAAACGCCTACTTATATATACTCCCATGCCCCCGCTCGCTGAAAAATAATAGGCCTCATCAAGGCTCGTAAAAGCCGCGAGAGAGCGAGAGAGACAATACTCTCTTCCAGAACGCGCCGCGCGCAGAGCCATCCGTTTGGAGAGTGGAGCCGGCGAATAAAAGATCCTCGAAACCGCCACCGCAAACGAGAAGAGAGCAGAGAGGAGGAGCGCGTATTGTATATATGTATATATACATACACGAGGAGAGGGAGGGATATCGCTATCGCGCGAGCGCTTGTAACGCGAGCGAAAACACAGAGACAGAGGTATATGATGGATCTGTCCGGGCGGTCGGTTACCGCTATTAGGCTAGAGCCTAGCGACGACGCTCTCGCGCGCAAGCGCACACACTTTCGCGGTGGTCCGGTTCACCCATCTCCCTTATGTACCTACCTCTCCCGTGGCGTCGCGTCATTACGAGAGCCTCTACTATACCACCCGCGTTCCCCAGGTACATATCATATAAGTGTGCGCCTGTGCGTATATTCGGATTTTTAGAATCCGCGCGTGGGCGTCGCGGAAACTTTTCCCCCCGTTGTTTTGTCAACAGTGACATAAGGCGCACGCGAGAGGTTTTCCGCGGTATTTGCTGGCTTCTCGAGACGGAGAGAGAGTTTTTGCCACTTGGAAGATGGTGCTCTCTTCTGCCGCGGTGGTCTGCGCGCGATGGGGTGGGTATATAAGCGGAAACAGAGTGGAGAGCTTGCACAGCTGCGACGGACAGCGAGAGAGGCGAAGGGTCCTCGCCGAGGCGTGGACGCCGTTTGTATTGCGAGTGATTTTTACGGGCGAGCTTCCGAACGCCGGTTTATCCCCGTGTTAGTACTCATAATGTAGGGTACTTTGATGTCAAATTAACAAGTTGAGTGTGGCAGGAGTGGGTGGTAATGCCGGATTACCCATATGCACTGTGATTATTTTTCTTCTTTTGATGCTTTTAAAGAAGGTAATTTACGATTAATTATAACTGAATGCACCCTGAACGAATAAAAATATAGAATGGACAATAAATATATAAATTTAACGATTTATACACCGACGATTGATACAACCCGTCTCTACATAACTAATTCCTCAAACAAGGTTTATGGGTTATTTCCCAATGTTAATGCGAATTATAAACCATCGCTAATTCCCAGGCAGCAGCGCTCCTTTCCGATTCTGAAACGAAGCCGCCGCCGTCGTTTACAAATGAAAAATTATCGTCTAATACACACCTACCTACCTTTCCCGCCGATTTCACCGATCGTCATTAACCACCATTGCAAGCCACCCATCCCGCGAGACAATCGCTTATTTCTGCATAAAAGAAATCCGCCGCCAAAGAATTCGCCGGCGAGCGATGATGACGCTGCACGCGCGGCGCTCTCCTCGTCGATGCATAAAAAATGAATGGGAGAGGTCGCGCGTTTAGCCTTAGCTTTAGCTCGGCAATAAAAAGAGCCGCGTTATTAATGTCCGACGCGGACGTTTAACGCGTCGGCCGCACTCGTATAATAGACGAGGCGGCGGCGGCTTCGGCTTTTCGAGGGGGAAAATAAAAAAATGGGAGACGAGCGCCGAGATAGCCGGAAGAGTCGCGCGCGCGCTCGGTGTATATAATGCGATGCAGAAAGAGTGTGTGAGAGAGAGAAGGACGCGCGTCTCTCTCCGGCGATATCTCGAGCTGTCTCGAACGCACAATGCGGGCGAAGAGAAGTCGAGTTGCCGCGCGCTGCTAATGGACCCGAGGGGAGAAAAATTCGGAGAATTCCCGTGCGTCGCGGTGAGAGTTCGAGTCGTAAAAGTCTTGTGTTTTTGCTTTTGGTATTCGGCTTCGATTGGAATATAACCCATTATTTGATATCGCGAATTCAGTAAATAATTATTCATGTCGGTTTTAAAGTGCAAATAATGCGATTGTTAATGATAAAATTAAGCTTTTAAAATTTCTCTACTCTATTCATATCTAAATTGCTAAGAAAACTGAGAAATTTATTAAGTGTCCCTGTTTCTCCTATTTATAAGACGACGTTTCTAATATATTTTCTATTTAGTTTAGCCGATTAGCTAAAAAATTTGAGAAAAACTAATTTTTCTTTCAAGTCGACATAAAATATAATGTAGAACAGCAAATAGTTTGATGTCAAAATACTTACAATATAAAATAGAAATATCTGCAACCATATAGCATAACTGGATAGCTTACCTGAAACAAACAAAAAGTTGAAAGTTAAAAAATTTAATATTTGTAAAGAATTTAGTAAATTATTTACATAAGACATTAACAATTTCAGTTTTAATTCAACACTTCAATGCACACTTCACGTTCAAGTATAACCAGCTCGCATTATTTACCATACAATTCTTCGACCTACAACTGTAACTTTCCAAATTTTATTCACTCGTTAAACAACATGATTTTCCCACTAAAACTCCATAAACCAAACCCGCCTATCTCCCTCGCTTCCCACCTCTACGCACTTCCTTCTCCCATGATCCTCAAAGCTTCTTCTCCACTATATATATACCCCACGCCGAATCTTGCACGCACTCTCGCGTGCGCTCTAATCTCTCCTAATAAATCCCCCTAACCCCAGCCGCTCGCGCGAAGAAATCGTTAACCGCAGCAACAGCACACGCGACAGCGGCACGACGACGAAGAAGGAGAAGAAGAAGAAGAAGACACCACATCGTTGGCGCGCGCGCGCTTTCGCCTAATTAGCCCGCGGCAGCGGCACCTGACCGGTGATCACTTAATTAGTACAGCTGCTGCTACGGGGACCCGGGCCGTGTGGCACGAAGCTCACGACGGCGGAAGTACCGCAGGAGAGGAGAGGAGAGAGGAGAGGAATACATTTTCCCCGGAAAAATGCGAGCGCGAGGAAATCGTGGCGAGCTTTTGTCACAGGGGGGGCCTATATAGGTATAGGACGCGGAAGCTGACCGGGAGGCGGCCGCTAATGAGTGCGCACGCGCGAGCTAGGGGGAGCAAAGCTTATGGACGTGATGGCCGATTTTTGCGAGATGCGCAGAGAGCGAACGGGACTAGTGAGGGGGGCCTTTTTCGTTCCGGGGAACGGGATTTGGTATTTTTCTTGGAGCTGAGGGTTCGTGCGCATTTATTATATAGGGGAATTAATGGTTTGTATTTAGATTATGGTGTAGAAAAAGGATGATATTCCCGCGGCATCGGGCTAGCTATAGGTCATGATAAAGTCCTGTTTGGAAGGATGAAGCTTGATGGTGACGTAAGAAGGACTTTGTCAGTATCGATCTCAAGACAAACAGCGTGTATAATGCTTGCGAGCACATAGCCACCAACAGACGCTTAAAGTTCATGTGCAACTGAAATGTACAGTTTCCACGGTGGCGATCCTCGTCACGGTTCCGATGCAATTATGCGACTGTCGCCATCGCTAGCTTCTATGTACATCACGATCAGCGTCCAGTGGAACGCTGAACCAAATGAATGCTCTTGGAGTCCGTCAAAGGTTGCACTTTGTGTACGTTGTGTTATTGACGCCTTGGAGCTTCATTGGTTTCAAGCTTGGTTTTTGACCGTTGGAACCGTGCTTCATGGTATCGCACTGCACAGTATCTTTCATCATCAATATTTCGAATTTATCAGAGTACACCAACAGCGAATGTTTGTTATACAAGTCGCTCTGATTTATAATTACAAGTAACACTTGAATTCATCACCGTGGGATTAGAACGTTTACAAGGGTCCAGTCCGTATTCCCAAAACTGCACGAATCCCACGTGGCCCATAGCGAAAGGAACCAGCATTTGCCTCCGCAAAACTGGTGACGCGGCGCGTTAGGTTATCGACCTGTATATCACACGTAGATGCTCACGTCATCGTCATACGCGAAGAATTTGGTGAGGACGAGATATTGTGTAGGCTGGGGTTTCGAGGGACGTTGATGTTCAATGACGTCCTGTGCAAGCTCATAAAAATGGAAGAATCTTGTATTACAAATAGTAGGTATTGTTTTATCTGAGGAGAGTATATCAGATGAATTGTATAAGAAAAAAAATTCCAATGATAACATTTTAGCCTTGACTCCATACTTTAGTATCTTTATCAAACTTAGTTAATTCTTACAAAAAAGATTGGAATATAATTATTTTATCTTTCATTTTGTATAATAATTCTTTATTAATAATAAATAAAATGGCTTGCCGGTATAGTAGGGGTTTACGCTACTGTTTTACATCTCCTTGGACTTGCCTCCTTAACGTTAAAATTTAAGAGATTCGCATTCTATTTTTATAAACTTTTGGTCCTATTGCAAGTTGCGGCTAGTTTTTAGATTTTCTCAAGTGTAAAACTCGGGAACTTATAAATTAATATTTATTGACGTTAAAATTCCAAGATATAAAAAGAATATAAGAAATATTTCAGAGTAATATAAGTTGAAAGGAAAGAGAGAGTGATGATAGCTAAGTTAGATATTAATAAGATTATAGCTGATGGAAATAGAAATCATCAAATTTTCATATTCTAGCCATTTTTTAACTCCTTAGTAATATAAAAAGTATTTGTCAACTCTTTTAGTTTTACGATACGTCCGAAACCAGTTTAAAAATAGTAAATAAACCTTTAGTTTCATGCTGGTGGATAATAAAATAGATTTAGATAAAGATGTCGAGTTAATCCGATTATACTTAAAATTTCACGCACTTATATACAAAACGTTCAACACATTTTTCCCCAACAACACTCCCTCTTATCCTTCAAAAGGAAGAAATTTGATTTTCCCTTCCACCTCAATGATAGCGTCCACGGGGAAGTAATCTGACAAGTTATTGGCAGCAATTTTCATCGGGGAAAAATCGCCGTAAAATTCCCATAAAGAGAGATATACACACGCAAGAGAGTGCGACCAACCGTAACGGATCTAAGCAGCCAGCATTCAATATCATTTTCTCCCCATCGACCACACCGCATTCATAATTGCAATTAACAGTTATAAATCCACCGAAAATAAAAACGTCCACGTATTGACCCGTCAAGTATACGCACTCACTCGCTCACTAGTCGCCCACTCTCGCAGATGGAACAGAAACGGGAAGCGTAAGGAGAGGAGGAAGAAAGAGAGAGACGACTCCGATTCTTACGAGGCGGCTGCCCGTGTGATGTGTCCCGGGACTTGGCACCTGACCGGCCGAGACGCTGCAGTAAGGATGACTATACGAGCCGGCTAAATCCGATTAGGGAGACGCGCGCGCGCGAGACAGGGAAGAGCTGCGAGTTAGAGGGACTTAGACTTTGAAAAGCTGAAAGGAGGGAATAAGGAATCGGAGACGTGTCCGGCATGGTTAAGGTTTTGTTCTTTCAAGAAGCATACAATTCTTCAAAAACTGTTTAGTACATAATGGATGTAGCGAGTAATAGTAATAGATTTATATATTCTATGGTTACGTCAAAATTTTTAAACATTTTATTGAATTAAAAACTATTTATCTACGGTTTTATTAGTTTTAACTACCCAATCAGTTATTATTAACAGAGCTATTAGCTACGTAGAACTTTATCGTGTATCTTATCTAAGTATAAATATAGAAATAAAAAATATTGTTTAACTTGCGTGAAGCTAATAATATTTTGAAAAATATCATAATTTTAAGTGACTTAAGCAACAAGAATCATCGTCATAGACTTTCAAAACGACTTTTAAGAAACAAAACCAACACCTCGTAGATAAGTAAACGAGATTTTTGCAATCAAACGATTAACCGCTCCGGGAAAAATGCCCCAACACGTGATAGCCGTAAGAAGGTCATATTTCACGCGCGCCGGCGTACGTATATATACGCGCGGGGAGCAGGAAAGTAGGAAAATAAGAGAGCAGGATAAGGAGGGATTTGCGCGAAAAAAGCCGCACGGGAGAAAGAGCCGTGCGAAAGCTCGGCAGCAGCAGCAGCAACGGCAGCCTCTCTCCCGACGTTCCGTAATTAATGAATCGCGCTCGCTCGCGCACGCGCGCTCCCGAATATAAGCAAACATACACACACACACAGACACACGTAGGTATATAGCGAGTGAAATTACACTTTGACAAGCTGCTCGCGCGGCGAAACTACACGTGTACGCGGCGTGTCTGGGAAAAATGCCGATTTTTCCGGCACCGAGCGTCCCGCGGGACGATATTCTTGGGATATTTCGCGTGAAATTGCATCCTGTGTATAGTTGCTGCCATGTGTGTGTGTGTATGCACAGTTGTAACGTGCGATCACGACTTTATCCCTGGTCATTTGTTGCCGATTTTGCCGCGGCGCGAGGCCTTTATCGCGGCTCGGTTAATTATGGAAGGAAGCGCGCGAGCGGCGTTAAATAACGCGATCTTCCCAGGGATTCAGGTGAACGTGATGTTTATTTTTCGTTTTCTTCATCGCCGGGGTATAAGGTGGAACTTTCTATGTGCCGTGAAAAGCGCGGTTGCAAAACCGTTTAGGAATCGTTCTCTGTGTACGTGATTTTCGAGCGCTAAACGCAGAGGTAAATGGATTCGAAGTAGAGTTGATTTATGGCTTTTATAGGGTTTTAGAGGCTATTAGGATAATTACCCATTGTAACGTGGAAATGATGTATTGAAATAGTAGCGAATTGTGGGAAGCTGTAGTGCTCAATATAGGATGTAATTATGATATAACGTATTGTCTATAAGATTACGAAGCAGCATTTTTAGTATGGGGCGTCACATGGGTTTCTTCGCGCTGCCCGTGAAACATATTAGCTGAGAACCAATTTTTTTCCCTATAATTCAATTACATTTTTACAAACGATCTCGCCAATATTATCGACGAGTAATTACTTAAGCGTGTACGACATAGGGGAAAACAGCGATCGCGCTCATAAATCACCTTTCTAAACGCTAAATTACGAGCCACTAATAGTCCCTAATGAACCTCCTCAATAAACACCACCAATTTTCCAACAATAAACACACACACACACACCGCAAATTGAATCGTCGTGTATCATTGAATTACAACCTCGCTCCTAGCTACCTTACTTTCACCGCGCCTTTTAATTGCTCTGCGCGCGTGCGCGTGCGACATTCGCTATACTCGCTCGCTCTAAACCACCGCGATATTAATCGTCTCTCCCACGAATTCTGCACCGGCGCCGAATGAAAAGTTCGAGATCCGTGCGCGCCGATGATGAATCGCCGGCCGGCTAATCAATCACGCCGACGCCGCGCGCTTTTCGTTCATTCATCATTGACATACACGTGCTCGCGCGGGAACTTGCGAGATTGTATGAAGACGTTGCGCGTCGGGAGGCGATCAATCAGCCGGAAAAGTCCTTTCGTCGGACTACCGTGGAGACGCGGGAGACATACGTTTTTTTTCGTATAAAGGTTGTCCGGGAAATTCATGGCCGGTGATTAGGTTGACAAATTTGGCGGGACAGCAGGAAGTGTATACGCGGCGTATTTAAAAAGCTGGATTTATTTTTCGTCGGAGGTGGCGCGAGTGTAAGGATGATTTCTAATGGTAATTATCGCTTGATTAATTAAGCGGTTTGTGAGCAGGTTGTTTTGTCCTTTGCGTGTATGTTTTAGACGTAACGTTGACGCGTTTATGGGCACCGTAAACTTCCTTAATTATTTTGTTGTATTAGACAACTTAATAGAATTAATGGCGGTTTCAAATAAGTCAAGTTACGAAACGTGTTTGCATATTAGTTCGTGGATGCGTTTCTCTGAGAAAAGCTGCGATTCTAGCTTTCGAAAGAAATATCGTTTCGAACACGTGTACCACCCGTTCTCCAATCTAATTTTATTAACATAGGTATAACAAGTCTTCGATACTTCAATTACACTTTTCATTCGATAAATTATTCCGACTGATTTACGTCCCACCCATTGTTAATTAAAACTGAAAATCAAATCACAGCAGCAACGCGAGAGAGCTATAGGTACATATGCAATATACAAAAGACAAACGCGCGCCAATAAAGTTCGGTATCGTTAGCTCGAATCGCCACCACTGTGTCACTTTCACTATATATTCCCCTTGTACCGCTCAAAGCCCATTTCGTCCGGCAGCTGTCATTACCACCGTCATACCACAGTCGTAAAAAAGGCAAACCCCTTCGCGGGCCGCGACAACGACGACTCGCCTAACACCAAATTAAGCTTGCTCTCTCTCTCTCTACCGGCGAACTAATGTCCCCTACCGACACCTAAATACGACCGGCAGCAGCAGCTCGAGCACTTATAATAAAGATCGCGATCGGGACCACACACGTACACACCTCGCCGATATTCATCGCCGCGAGGGTGCAATTTCAGCGCGCAATCGATGACGAGATTGCGAGCGAGCGAGCGAGCGCGCGACACCTAGTCGAGAGGTATATAGTTGACCTGTCGCTTATAGACCGCTCGTTTGTTTTTACGAACGGGGGAGGGCGTGTTTTCCGCGTTAGCAGCTTGCTCTGGTATGTGTTGTCGCGCACGGCTCGTTTCATGCGCTATCCGCAAGTGTATCGATTGCTGCTGCTGCTGCATAGCTTTTGCTTAGCTGGTAAATTGATTCTTTTTCTTTGCGGCAGCTGGAACTTTCAGGTGCTTGGGCGCGTGGGCGTGCTTGATGGAGGGTTATATAATGGTGACAGATTGTGAATAGAGCGGAGCTTTTGTGGTTCCTGGTTGAAAGTTTTGTTGCGGCTATTAATTTGCTTTTATTGCGCGGTTGATTATTTTTGTGCTTGGGCTTGGATAATTTTAATTGTATAAGTAGCCTGCGATTTAATCAATCAACTAAAGGTAAAGTTAGATTAATTTGAGTCGTCTTTCTCACTTTTTGTGCTTATTAAAAAATCATTTTTTTTTTATATTTCTAACATATATTAGTTTAAAAATATAACAATCAATAACGCACGTTTTATGTTTTTTTGAAAAATAATAATAATAATAAATATGCGATTTGAAATAAATAAACCTGTCCACCAAAAGACATTTTAATACTAAAATAATATTTCTCCAGAATCCACATAAAACTTAATACGCTTGTAAAAAAAAAACCTACAAATCAATGCTCAATATCGCGCGACTCGACTTACAAAAGTACACCATCAAAACTCATAATGGAATTCTAATCTCTCTCAATTCCCCCATTTACAATCTCGTCGGCACTCCCGTCATACCCCCGCCACAAAAAAGGCGCGACACGGTGAAAAAAGCCCCGGAGAAGAAACTCCGAGCGGAGAACGAGGAGGAGAGAGAGAAGACGAGTCGTCGGTTGGAGAGACGGAGGCAGCGGGGCGCCTTCGACGTGGACTGCATGACGCGCTGCCGCCGCCGTCGGGAATCGAGTTTTCTCGGAGAAAAGGCACGAGAGGCAGCAATCGAGAAAGAGCAAATACCGCCCGTACGGCGCGGCTGTTTGAGGTTTTTAACGGCGCACGTCGGCCCCCGTATGATGTATTTGCGTTGTCGGGCGCGTTTAATAATTTATAGCGATTATTTGCTTTTTGCCGCTTGTTTACGCGCGTGTGGGTCCGATGGCTTTTACAGGTTTAAACGTGAAATGTCTATTTTGCAGGGAGGTTGCATGTTGTATTTTCTTTCTCTTAATGATCGCTGCAGGAATGTTGGATATCGTTAATGAATTAATAGAGGCGTCATTAATAATCCTGAAGAGGACGAATATCACCGTCCAAATGTTAGCTCATTATAATAATAATATGAATCTTTATTGACTCATATAAAGTTGACGTACTACCTCGATTATTAAATTAATATAGAGGTATTTGTTAAAATAATTGTGAGCTTAAAGGATTTAGATTTTATCGGTAGAACAGGTGATACCAGATAAGTTAAGGCTGATGGTGTTAATGACGCATCTTGAAGGCACGCAAAAGTGCAGAAAATATGTATGCATTATACTGACGCATAATAGCAAAAAGTAAGGAATGTGGAATTGTGGATAAAAGAATAGTGTGACGTACAAAATTTATAAAACGAAAGAAGAAATTTTAAAATTATAAGCGAATTTGTTATTTCTATCCAGCCATATTTATATTGATGTCTTTTTGTTACAATTTTTATGAATAAAATTTATATTACAGAATAATATTTACCTTTACATTCGAACTCAAATTTTTGAAAATATAAATTTTCCCTACAATTACCTCTTTCCGCGAAAACCAACTAAACCATAATTCTCTTCCATCCCAAGATAAAAATCGTTACAACACTTCACTGAAAATTGCGTCCTCGCAGCTCAAAATAAATATCACCGTGTCGACCCTTCTTCCATCAATTTCGAGGACAAACGTCGAGACAAGCCGTTACACGCGGGAGGGATTCCTCTTTCCTCTCCTCTCTTCCCATCATCCTGCCGAGAGCGATCGAACTCGTCGAGCAAATTGATTCGCGGACAGGAGGACACCCTGCCAGTCATACCAATCGCCTCCTCCTCGAATTTGTCAACGCGCGAACCGATTTTGCTGGCGTGCCACCGACGAGAGCCTTAATTAAGTCCTCCCTCCAGATGAACCACCGTTGCTGCTGTTGCTGCTGCTTCTTCTTCGGTGCGGATGAGGAATGAATAATCGAGGGAACGACGACAGTTTTCGGCTTCGCAGGAATTTCGCTCTCCGCTCGTGCATTTTTCATACGCCAAGCGTTCGGGGAAGCGCGCTTATGCGAGTG
>JAPYZP010003909.1:0-16668 GCA_030522985.1 Torymus sinensis
TAAATGTAATAAGAATATTTTAAGCTTTAAAAATTGGAAATCGAAGCAAAATTGTAGAATTGGCATATCTCGTTTTAAAATCGACATATTGCGCATTTTGAGGATTTTAAATCGAGCTACGCCAATGGTACAACTTCCATTTCCAATTTTTAAATTTTAAAATATTCTTATTACATTTACACATAGATCGCGAGCTCTTATAATTGATTACCGGCTTTATATAATTAGTTATCGCGGTTTTAACGTGAAAAACTAACTTTCTAATGGGACGTTGTGGGTCATACAACCTTAAATGCTTCACAAATCTGGCTATCATTCTTTTAAGAGTGGACTGCTGATAGTTTTAAATGAAAAAGACCCATTTAAAGATACAAAATCCAAGGTTTTCCCGATTTAAAAAAAAATGTACTTATGTTGTTATGCCTCGGAGCCACAGAAATTAAGTCTATAGCAATTAGAATTTATATAGTAGACGGCATTTGTAAACACACATATGTATTATGATGATTTGATTAGAACGCGATACTATGGTCAGTCGTAACGTAAACTCTGTACGCCGCACACATACGTACACTTTGTATATTATACTCGCCAATAAATATCTCTCACCGAAATTAGGTACTCTTTATCTCAAACCTTTTGTTGCATGGCTATTGCATATCCCTACGTATCGAACAACAGCAACAATGCACAGAGTATCGGAATTTTCATAAAAACTTTCTCATTTAAAAATACAGGTTTAAAGTACCAAAAAAATATTTTGAAATTCGCTATTTGGTTCAATAACAATCTTTATTATTATGTAAAAATTTCTGAAAGAAATATTTGATCTTCTTTCTTTTTGCGAAATCGCGTTATGTCTTCTTTTCATTCCCAGGCACTCAATTGAGATCAAATCTTATGTAATTGATTAAAAACTACATATAATTAAGAGTAAAAAAGTATTTTGTACACGAAAGTGAATAAAAAGTCTTTAAAATATACGAAAATTCTATACAACTAAGGTCTACACAGAGAATTTCGGCATAACAACTATTTATCGAGATAAATTGTGCAAATTTAAGGTCTACACATGATGCAGCTTTTAATCGTGTAGACTATCTCAGTTTAGATTATATGTATGTATATTATGTGTACATATTTTCTTAATATGTGTAGACACTAAATGCGCTTAATATCACTACTATCCTCTTTTCAAGTTTATCTTATAATTCTTATTAGAATACTGTTACGGGATACACGTACGAATATGAAAGAATGAAATAAGCAAGGAGTCCGATTACTTACAATGTGACGCCGATTAGCAGAAAAGTCAAGCGGTGGCAACCGTGGCTTGTTGGTAGCGTTTTCTTACTAGCAAGTAGACGGCTCTGGTTAAATCCCAGGGTCCATCAGTTTTTATTATTAAAAGTTGCAATAGCTTACTCGTATCCGTACTTTATAGTTGTTATTACTCAATCTGTAATTGGAAACGAAGTTCTTGATAACGAAGTCGAGAAAGACAAAGATTTTCTACGGTACACTACCGAATACATTCGATATCTTAATAATGAAATGATGAAATGAGTACTAAGTTTTTAAGCTTTGCGTTGCCTTTTAAAAGAAAAAGTATTATACCTAAATAAATTTATTCGAAAGCACATAACAAAAGTGTCCGTATGAATCCTGTAATGATTAACGATCGTTTTTAGATCTAAAAAAATTCATTCGAGTCATTATTTTTTCAAAAAAGTCATATACAAGTCTGAAAAAATATAGTTAAATTCTACGAAAAATGACAAAAAAAAAGTCTATGCAAGATATTTCGAAATTTTGCTTCGTTTTTGAGCTAACAATTAATCAATATTCTGAATTTAATGATAAAATTCGTCTCAAATTTTATCAATATTAAAGGATTTTTTAGCTCAAAAACGAAGCAAAATTTCGAAATATCTTACATAGACTTTTTTTTGTCATTTTTCGTAGAATTTAACTATATTTTTTTCAGATCTGTGTCCGATTTTTTTGAAAAAATAATGACTCGAATGATTTTTTTTTAGATCTAAAAACGATCGTTAATCATTACAGGATTCATACGGACACTTTTGGACAATCAAAAGGGATCTCCATGAATTTCTGGGTAGAGAAAGTCCGGATCGGACTTTTAATTTTTTTAATTTATGTTTCATTTGCACATACGTAAGTAAAAGCATAAAAGTACGGCTTAAAAGTATTTTTATTAAAAAGCTGAGAAAATTCTACAAAAAAAAAACTATACTTGTGTCTGTCGCGAAAAATGCTTCCCTGAGGAGTTATAAATTAATGAAAATCGCTCAAAAATGCAATCAATCATCAAAATTCAGTTTTTGACTTCTTATATCTCCAAAACTATCGGCCAAAAAATCTAAAAAATTTCAGGGATATCCAGAATGAGTAGCAGAACATTTCCTGAGACTTTTAAGAAAATCTATTTTTTGACCTCTCGATTTGGCAGTCTTGGCCATATTTCTTGGCTATATATATTCTACACTGAGATAGTCTACACGATTAAAATCTACATCATGTGTAGACCTTAACTGTGCACAATTTATCTAGATAAATAGTTTGTATGCCTCGGTGTTTAGACTTTGTTCGTTTAGAATTTTAATAATTATATCTTAAAGACGTTTTATACACTATAGTCGTGTACAAAATACTTGTTTACTGTTAATTATAGGTAGTTTTTAATCATTTACATAAGATTTGTTCTCAATTGAGGGCCTGGAAACAAAAAGAAAACATAACGCGATTTAGCAAAAAAAATCAAATATTTCTTTCGGAAACTTTTACATAATAATAGAAATTCTTATTGAAGCAAATAGCGAATTTTGAAATATTGCTTCCTACTAGAGGAAGCTTTGTGATAGTAATTTTTTGAGTTGTAAAAACATGTTATAATTGTTTTTCGAGGTGTTAGGAATCAAAATACATGATTTTTTTTAAATGTCTGTATGGATGTATGGATGAATGTGTGTGTGCGTGTGTTGTATGTGTTGTGTGTGTGGTGTGTGTGTGTATATGTGCGTGTGGTGTGTGTGTGTGCGCCTGGATCTCAGCTTCTGCTCCATCGATTTTAACCGGTCAGGTCTCATTTTCTTTTTTTTTTGTGTGATGGCGGGTCAAGAATCTGTTTTTTGATTCGCTGATGCGTTTTTGTTTTATTTCGAATTTTCGATTTTCTCAAAATTGATTTTGGCTTTTTTTAATGATAGGATCAAGATATTTGAATCGGATGGATAGCATTCCACAGAGCATTAAAGAAAATTTGTTAGCTATCGCGGTTCTTTTGTTATTAACAAAAACGTGTTTTTTTAAAGTTCATAACTCCTTAACTAAACGGGAACTTTTTTTGAGAAAAATCATGATAATGCAGAATATACGTAACTATAACTTGTAAAAATTTGAATCCATTTTGTCGACTAGTTTTTGAGAAAAAAATTGAAATATGAAAAAAATGGGTTTTGTATATCCAACGATTACCGGAGTAAAATTGACTTTATCGCTTCGAAATTCCTTGAAGAGGTAGATTTTGGATAACTCTCGGTCGAGTTCTTTAGGTAAAATGATTGGTCCAGAAATTTCAGAAATATTTGAGGTTAAAATTTTTGTAACCTTTTTTTCAAATCGTAATTTCTGGAGGACGGCTTGATGGATCCGCTCCAAATTGTTAGACAATTTTGCACGTGATATATTGAATACCTGTGTAAAATTTCATCCAGATTATATGGTTATTTTTTGAGATATTTGATATTTAAAATTTTAGAATTTTGGAAAATGCCTTTCTTTATTGTCAAACGATAACTAGAATAAAAGGGTTTTCATTTCTTTGAAATTTGGTAAAGATGTAGAGTTTGTATATTATTTATTAGAAGAGTTCTTAGGATGAAAGAATTCGTTAATGAATTTCAGATACATTTGAAGTGAAAACTGTAGCCCTCTTTTAAAATCGTAATTATTCGGAAACGCATTGATGTACATACTAGAAAATGGAAATGACACGCGCTATGCGCAATTCTTTTGTTTTTTATTAATTTAGGTTATTTTACAGCTTGCTTTGTTGAAACCTCGTTGTTGCTGTCCGTATGATCGTCTTACAGCGAGTTTTCAATAATTATAAAAGCAGATAAGATGACAATAAACAATTTATTAAAATAATACAGATGTTTGTTATTTCTTAAAGAACTACTTACATAAAGAGTACACAAATACGGACAGGCATACTACTAGGGTCAAGTACACTATGTGTGAAATTCCATAAAGAAAATATAATTTGAAGTAAAGATTATTTAGGAATTTTAAAAAGTTTCATCGATAATATTAGGATCAATTATTTTATTTATTTTTCACACATAATTTAAAAAAAATCATACCTATTATTTAATTCATATTTTTTACATAATTTAAAAATTAATACCTTTTAATCTTCATAAATTAATTTAATTATAGTTATGTCATAAATTGTTGCAAAAATTATAAATTTTGTTATTAAAATTGATTAAAGGGATCAGCAAATTAATTTTGAGGAAGCCACGAGCCAATGAATTGGCAACGGTTTTTTCTTTTATTTAAAACCTGTATTTTCAAATTAAAAAGTGTTGTAATGAATTTTCGTATTTTGCGATTCGATTGGAGCTACGATATTCTTAAACGCCTAAGAAAGTTATTTGCTAAATTCCAGTAGTTGTTGTTAAAAATTTGTAGCATTTTTCGCGATCGTCTCGAGTCGTGCGCAAGTCGTAACACGTGTACCGCGACGTGCGGCCTTCAACCGCATTTATCGTAACACTCACGAAAAATTCTAGTTAGCAAGAATGCACACAGAGTATCGGAAGTTTAAAAAAAAACTTTCTGATTTAAAAATATTGGTTTAAAATATCGAAAAAAATATTTTGAAATTCGCTATTAGGTTCAATAACAATCTCTATTATTATGTGAAAATTTCTGAAAGAAATGATTGATTTTTTTTGCGATATCGCATTGTCTTCTTTTCGTTTCGAGGCTTTCATTGAGAGCAAATCTTAATGTAATTGATTAAAAACTATACCTATAAATAATAGTACACAAGTATTTTGTATACGACAATAGTGCATTTTTGCCTGGCGGGTCGAAAGTACCACTTGCGCTCCTGGAGTCCGATTGCAAAGGTTGTATTTTCGGCCTCGCCAGGTAAAAAAATCGTGTATGCAACACGAGGATAAAGCGGGGCACTCACTATATATACGCTCGCGCGCTAACCTTACCGTACGAAAATGGACTGCTTAATATTATTTGTATAGAACTTAGCAGTGCTATAAAAGTCCTGTGTAGAGGGGTTTTGCGTAGATACTAAATGTGCTAATCAGTGTCTGTATTTTTATAAAATGTCCGAAGAATTTTCTTTCAACATTTTGTGTTGTTGGTCTGTAAGATATAATATTTTTCTGAAATTGGAAAATACAATATTTCCGCAACCGTGTACGTGGCACAGAAAAAGATGAACTTTCAACAATAGTTTCGGAAATTTGTTCAGTTTGTATTGTAATTTTATATGTTTCGGTTGTTATTTTATTAAGGAAACTGCTCAATATAGAAAAATATTTTCAACTAAAAAACTTAGAAAATTTAAAATCCAGAATAAATGTTTTTTGTAAACATAAATTTCTTTTGTAATTGCTTACACAAGTAAAGATAATATTTTATATATTTTCTGATTCATGTTGTAACGTAAAAATTTATATAAAAATTTATGGATTTGCTTTAGCGAAAATCTATATATAGCCAACACCCATGGGAGAAATACCAGATAAAGTAAACTGTTGATTATCCCTTTACTAGTAGCAATTCTAGTTTATAAGAGGAAATAGCAGATCACCATAATATCCTATAGGAATAACCGGAACATATGTACACAAATGCTATGTTATGTTATAGCATACTATAGCTCAATTACCGTAACTGTCGGGTCCTAAATGTATCTGTTGTTCTCTTGATGTCTCTCGCTTAATAGTCTCTTGATTCTATACTTTTCATCCCTAGTATTAAGCAACAATGCACAGAGTACCGGAATTTTCCAAAAAACTTTCTCAGGCCTTTATGAATATAGTAGCTGCAATCAAATCGCGACATTCAAAAATTCGTTAGAGAACTTTATCATTTACAAGTACAGGTTTAAAATACCGAAAAAAATAAAATCCGCTATTTGGTTCAGTAATAATTTCTATTATTGTACAAAAATTCCTGAAAGAAATATTTGACCTTTTTTGCGAGATTGCGTTCTGTGTTCTTTTCGTTTCCAGGCCCTCAATTGAGATCAAATCTTATGCAATTGATTAGAAACTACCTATAATTAACAGTACACAAGGATTTTGTACACGACAATAGTGTATAAAAAGTCCTTAAAATATAAGCAAATTCTACACAAAATAAAGTCTAGACAGATAATTTCGTGATACAAACTTTTTATCGAGGTAATTTGTGCACAGTTAGGGTCTACACATGATGTAAAATTTAATCGTGTAGACTATCTCAGTGTAAACTATATATTTTATGTGTACATATTTTCTTAATATTATTTATGTAGAACTTAGCAGTGCTGTGTAGAGACTTTCTGTAGGCACTAAATGTGCTCAATATCATTAGTATCGACGTCAATTGCTGATCTTTATTTATAATTATTTTCTTGCTACTGACATTTGTTTCATTAAATACTGCGTGCGCAAGGTGATAATTATACTTTATATGCTTAACTCATTGAATTTGAATTTGAAAGAATGTATTTCTAATATTCTCTATTGTTTTTTTTTATTTTAATTCTTATAAGTATATAAAAGATTGAAAAATTAGAAATTATTCAAGTCTGTGACCATCTTACATAGCCCAACCGCATCAGTTTATCGATATCCAAAAATGAATCTAATATACCTGGCGCTTCTGTGTGGCATAATAGCTACTAGTTTTGTATACAAATGTAAGTACTCTTTAATTAAACGATACATCACTGAGCAGTTTCAACTAATTATAAATATACAACAAATTTTCATTTGCCATAATTGCAGCAGAAGCAAGACTGCATACGGAATCCATAGTCGGCGGTACCAACTCGGTTGAGGACCAGTACGCCTATTCAGTTTCGGTTCAGATAAACCATGACCATTACTGTGGCGGCGGTATTCTCAATAACCGATACATCCTCACCGCGGCCCACCCCTTCATTGATTCAAATAACAGATTTAGAAACGCGGAATTCAACGTCGTTGCCGGTGTCATTTATGCTCACAATTACGAAGAACAGTATCGCGTGAAGAGAGAGGTTGCGAAGATTTACGTCCCACGAGCGTACTTCGCCATAGAGCTACCCAACTCTCCAAGAAGAATGCCTGCTGATATCGCTGTATTGGAGGTGGGTATTTTTTGTTGTCTGTTACGAATAAATACTCAGAAAACTTAAATGTTTAACAACTTTTTAATAAATCGTAAGTTATAACGACTACACACCATGAAGGTTTTGATCAGAGTGACACAGCGAAGGATGCTCACAAGCTCTTTTGTTT
The DNA here is from genome assembly GCA_030522985.1 of Torymus sinensis. Lineage (NCBI taxonomy): Eukaryota > Metazoa > Arthropoda > Insecta > Hymenoptera > Torymidae > Torymus > Torymus sinensis. Next base: position 7,548 of record JAPYZP010003909.1, read on the forward strand.
ATTTTTGAAAAAAGCTCGTCGCCTTAGCAACAATAACGGTGCTGATCGCCTCTGTGGCACGTCCACCGACAAAGAAACTACTTGTTCCTCTATCGCGGTACCCTTTTTTAATACCGGAAAGGGAAGAAATGCCCCCGGATGACCCTCAGTGATCACCGTGGCATAGCCTCCGTAGTGAAACTCTCTTTTCCTCACTGCTGCGAGATGTCGTAACCACTAATTAAGATTATTAATTCATAAAATTACAATAATTATTTAACACATGAAAAGCAATAAGCCACTCATGAACATTGTCACTTAGCATAATGTCATATTGATTGAAAATTACATTACACCCTCTATTATGGTATAGCTGACGTCAGACTTGGGCCTGAACCAGTTCATAACCCACGTTGTTTTGCCCCCTAATGCGCTGCCACATCCGACCTATGAGAATCGCCAGGCCATCGTATGCGGTTACGGTCACAATTGGATTACTACGCATCACAATACACGTACAAACCATCGAATGGAAGTCTTCAGTGGCAGTTCTCTTTACGGACGGAAGTTCGCTAAGGTGAACATTATACCAAACACGGCGTGCCGACATTTCTTTTCAGACATTATAGATAGCCATCTGTGTGGTCACATGGTGCAACGGTCCCGTGCCAGACCCGAAGGGCTTTGTACGGTAATTAAGTTGAATATATATATATATATATCTATCTTTTCTTGTTGTGCACATTCTTAGTGAGAAGAGGAATCTAAGTCGGTTATTGGTTAAGTTTAAGTACCTAAATTATTACAATATTTACGAGTCGCTTTATTAACCATTGATTTTATGTCATAACTCACAGGGTGACAGCGGATCTCCTCTTGTTATCGATAACACTATTATTGGTGTTGTGAGCACTAGTCCCTTTGGATGCAGGGAGGATTTACAGCCAGCTGTATACACTAGAGTTACGTCGTTCATACCGTTCATCACAGCCGCCATGAACGGTGAACGGACAGCCACAATGCGTCTAGCGAAATACGAAATCATAGCATGTGGTCGAGGGTGTAATCATAAAGTATTGGTAGAACAGTAATTTAAATTGTTAACAAACAGATTGCCACTTGGCATATCTTACTTTTTACAGAATTTGATGTAAAACACTTGGAAAAAAAATTATTTGATGTATAAAAATTATTGTCCAACGAACTGAATTTGAATTTTGTGCAAAACTTTTTTTTTAAGTACAGGCATGTAGAAAAGGGAAAGGCGTATTTTTCTGTGAAGAAAACCAATTTTTATCTCTATTAGTTTCATTAAAAATCCCAATCAAATGTTATTATTTTCGAAAAAAAACAATTTAATGAAATTTTCTGTTCAACTAGCAAGAACTTTAATAATTAAAAATATTACTTATGTCGACTGTAATTTATTATTCACTGATAAGAATTTTTCAATCGGTCTTACAGTCTTATAAATTAAATTAATTAACATTAATGGCAGTCAGATGTCCCTTGTTTATAATCACCCCCGCAGAATCTGAAATAAAAACTTTATTAAAACCTGTAAAAGATATTGTCAGATTGTCCTTTGCCAACAATATTTTTTCCAAGTTTTAATTAAGTTTTTATTTCAGATTCTCATGCGGGGGTGATTATAAACAAGGGCAATCTGACTGCCATTAATATTAATTAATTGAATTTATAAGACTGTAAGACGGATTTAAAAAAAATTCTTATCAGTGAATAGCAAGAACTTTGCTCTGATCAGTATTTCTTTCAGGAATCTGTTCACAATAAACTTTAGCGTATTTCACGTGTTATATATAATATAAATTATCTAGTTATAATAAGCTATAGCGGAATAATAACGATTATTATTGAACAAAATGGCGAATCGTGGAAATTTTTTTTTTTTAAATTAGAAACCTATTACAAACGAAAAAGTTGCTTTATGTGTTTTTGAATTTTTTGGAAAAAATCGGCTCTTTATGTATTGTTGGTAAGAGGTTGTAGCATTTTTCGTAAACATCTCGAGTCGTGCGTGACCGCCGTGCAGCAGCGATTACCAACATTTATCGTAACCTTAACGAAAAATGCTACAACCTTTTAGCAAAATTACATACAGAGCTCTAATTTTTCAGAAAACTTCCTTAGACCGTGAGAAATATTGTAGTTCTAATCGAATCGGAAAATTGGTAACTCTACTTTTTTATTTGAAAACAGAGGTCTAAGGTGGCTTCATCGATCTAGTAAACCTAAATATATGAAAATTTTGCACAATGATTTTTTTACACACGTCAATCTGGAAACTGATAAAAAATACATTAAGGTTAGATGAGGCTATTTTAAAGAATAGAGGGTGCGTCGACTAGTTTATCACTTCGTTCTTTTACTCGCCAAGCAGGGCGCTTCCGCACCCTTTGATAGGGAAAGTTTAGTTAGCAAATTTCCAATGTTTCAAAAGTAGATTTTAATCATTATAAAGAAATTCAATAAGAAATACTAATCTTTTTTGTTTTTCGTTCAATTTTATTTTGGCAGGTCTCAATATAAGTAGTTCTTGTTCAATTTTAGGGCGAGGTACCGATATGAAAATTGTAAAATTTTCAAATCCTGCAAAATTATATCCGATTGTTTATAAAATTCATGGACAAATCTAGAAACAATTGGATATAACTTTGTAGGTTTTGAAAATTTTCCAATTTTGATATCGGCACCTGACCCTGAAGTTGAACAACAATCTTTATTATTCTGTTATAGCTTATAACATGCGGAATAAACTGCTCCTTCCCTCCTCAGTGTTACAGGTTGTGGGGTCGAGTCACAAGTCTGCGCATTATTCGGTCCGAGTTTCAGGTTCGAGGTGCGATACCACAAGTGAACAGTTTTCTACCATTTCTCGAGAATTGGCGTATTAGGTCACATCGTGAGTCCGGCTCGAGTGTTTCTCTCTTTTGTTCCAGTGGAATTAGTGGTGCGTGAGGGTTTCCCCAAAGGTATAAAAGATCGACCCAGGCGAAGTCGAGACAACCGGTAAGAGAAGCGAAAGGCATTCCGTTGATATTAAATTTCATATAACATCCAACTCATAATTCAATCAACAGTTAATTAATAAATAGTGTGATAAGAATTCATGTTTCTCATTAGCGAGTGTGTGTTTCCCCTTTTGTGTGTGTGTCCATTTTTCGATTACAGTTTGAGCCATTTCATCGGTGATGATTAATTGTAGGCGAGTCGGAGTGTTCGTTGTCAGCAGTGGTTCACTGAGAGAACCTCGGGAGCTCTGGCGTACTAGGTAGTACGGCTGCGTTCTTATGTGTACTCAGAACGCCGTCCTTAGTTTTGGTACGGCTGAATGCCCAGTCGCATGTTTTTGGCATTGCTGCGGCCCGAAAATCGCGAGACGGCTGCTCTCCAGCAGACGTCTTAACGGTTTAGGACACCAGCTCTCCTAAAACCAGAACGGTGCGTCTGCTGTATCTACTGAATACGCCAGAGCGCTCGAGGTTCTCTCAGTGTTATTGCGGCTATCGTTTCGACCTCCCGAGTCAAGAAACGAGTCGCAAATCGCGGCGTGGCTCCGTTAATAGGTAAGGTTACGGAGTGATACTTGGTGTCGAAAATATGTGGCGTGGGTAAACCTAGATAAAGGTTACTTGATTTTGGGTTGTTCAACCAAGTACAACATCACAGCATACGGAAGATTTCTGGAAAATTCCAGTACTCTATGTGTTGTTGTAAAAAAGTTCTAGCATTTTTCGTGATCGTCTCGAGTCGTGCGCACGTCGTAACACGTGCGTCTCGAGTCGTGCGCACGTCGTAACACGTGTACCGTTGTGCACGGCCTTCAACCGCAAATGTGGTAAATTCGATAAATTCGTAAAACTCACGAAAAATTCGTTTTAGAAAATTGCAAATACACCAATTCGTTACATCACTTTTTCATTTGAAAATACAGGCTTAAAATATCGTAAAAAATAAAATTCGATATTTGGTTATGTCTTCTTTTCGTTTCCAGGCCCTCAATTGAGATCAAATCTTATCTAATTGATTAGAAACTTTCTATATAATTAACAGTACACAAGTATTTTGTACACGACAATGGTGTTATAAAAAGTCCTTAAAATCCCCTAGATATTAATATCCATGGACGTGTTGGCATCACGTGAAAATAAATGTAACGCTAAAAATAGATATAGATATACAGATGTGTAAACAATTTTAAAACGAATACAGCAATAGTAGAGGCGCACGTAGCGCGCTAATGATTCTATAGTATAATCAAATTCTACACAAATAAATTCTACACAGATAATTTCCATAATACCAAACTTTTTATCGAGGTAATTTCTACACAGTTAAGGTCTACACATGATGTAAAATTTAATCGTGTAGACTATCTCAGTGTAGGCTATATATTTTATGTGTACATATTTTCTTAATATTATTTGTGTAGAACTTAGCAGTACTATAAAAGTCCTGTGTTGGGGCTTTCTGTAGGCACTAAATGTGCTCAATATCACTAGTATCGACATCAATTGCTGATCTTTATTTATAATTATTTTCTTACTACTGCCATTTGTTTCATCAAATACTGCATGCGCAAGGTGATAATTGTACTTTATATATGCATAATTCATTGAATTTGAAAGAATGTATTTCTAATATTCTTTATTGTTTTTTTTTCAATTCATGCGATATCTTTTATTGATGTTTAAACATCCAGCGAAAATTGAACCAATATCAATTCTTTAATTCGAATAACTATATAAGTGATTTAATAATTTGAAATTACTTAAGCCTGTGACCGTCTTACATAGCCCAACCGCATCAGTTTATCGATATTCACAAATGAATCTAATATACTTGGCGCTTCTGTGTGGCGTGATAGCTACTTGTTTTGTATACAAATGTAAGTACTCTTTAATTAAACGATACATTACTAAGCAGTTTCAACTAATTATAGATATACAACAAAATTTTCATTTGCCATTGCAGCAGAAGCAAGACTGCATGCCGAATCCATAGTCGGCGGTACCAACTCGGCTGTGGGCCAGAACACCTATGCAGTTTCGATTCAGATCAACGATGAGCACTACTGTGGCGGCAGCATTCTGAACAACCGGCACATCATCACCGCGGCCCACTTCTTCATCGATACAAATAACAGATTTAAAAACGCGGAGTACACCGTCGTAGCCGGTGTCACGTATGCTCACTTCCACCAAGAACGGTATCGCGTGCAGAGAGAGGTTGCGAAGATTTACATCCCACGAGCGTTCTTCGCCATAGTGGTACCCAACTTTCCAAGAACAAAGACTGCCGATATTGCTGTATTGGAGGTGGGTATTTGTTGTTGTCACTTAGCATAATATCCTATCGATTGAAAATTACATTACACCCTCTTTTATGGTATAGCTAACGTCAGGCTTGGGCCTGAACCAGTTTATAACCAATGTTGTTTTGCCCCCTAATGTAATGCCACATCCGACCTATGAGAATCAGCAGGCAGTCGTATGTGGTTACGGTCACAATTAATTGGGTTAACATGCGTCACGATGCGCATACCAACGAGGACGTAGAAGTCTGCAGTGGCAGTTATTGCTTCGAACGGAGGTTCGCTCAGGTGAACATTATATCAAACATGGCATGCCGACATTTGATTACAGACCTCAAGGATAGCCACCTTTGTGGTCACATGGTGCAACGGTCCCGTGCTAACCCCGAAGGGCTTTGTACGGTAATTAAGTTGAATATATTTCCATCTTTTGTTGTTGTGCACATTCTTAGTGAGAAGGGGAATCTCAGTCGGTTATTGGTTAAGTTTAAGTACCTAAATTATTACAATGTTTACAAATTGCTTTCTTAACCATTGATTTTATGTCAAAACTCACAGGGTGACAGCGGAGCTCCTCTTGTTATCGGTAACACTATTATTGGTGTTGCGAGCACTAGTCCCGTGGGATGCAGGGAGGATTTAAGGCCAGCTGTATACACTAGAGTTACGTCGTTCATACCATTCATCACAGCCGCCATGAACGGTGAACGGGCTGCCAATATGCGTCTAGCGAAATACGAAGTCGGAAGATACCATACGAAAGTATTGGTAGAGCAGTAATTTATATTGTTAATAAGCAGATTTCCAATTGTTATACCCTTTTTTTTTTTTTAATCAAAAAATTACTTGACACAGAAAATTTGATACAGCGGTTTTTCATTCTTAAAGAAAAAGAATTATTTGAACAAAATATTTATTAAATCTATGTATTTTAAATAATTTGACGTTAGCTCAGGGTCGGCGAGAGCATGAGAATGGAGGAAAAGGATTGGTAAATAAATAAGTGTGTAAGAATCAAATAAGGTTAAAATAAAATATTAAAAAATAAAGGTAGAGCGGAAGTATTAATTAAAATTATAAACAATAAAAAGAAGAATTAAAATAAGGTGGCAGTTCGCGATCGCGTGGTTTCGCGGGGGCTCGCGAGACTTTCGCCAGGGTGTTCGTGGAGTATCTTGGTGACACCGAGCGTGGTTCGAGGTGTCACCCCCTTTTTGCCTGAGCGGCCGCAAGGCCGCACTTGGCGAGGGTCCGTACACTCCAGACGCCGATAGCGACGAAGTCGCTGGTGGAGAGGAGGCGAGAGCCTGGCAAGACCAGGAAGGTCCGCCGCCCGCGGAGAGCGGAGGGGGAGTCCCGCTCCGAAATGTCCAGCAGAATACCTCGGTGCGACTCGGGGGCGAGCGGCGGGGCTCGCTGATTGGTTGCCGCAGGGCGGCGTAAAAAGATCAGCGGATGGGCCGCAGTTAGGGTTGCGCTTGCGGTCCGCTCGTCGTCCGAGTTGTGACGCGAGCTTCCGCGAAGTTCGGGGAAAAAGTCGGGCTCTAAAATTCTCGAAATTGACATTGACTTCATTGTTATGCTAAATTAAATACTGCTTATTGGGAAAGATGTTCTTATTAAGATCATTGAAATAAGTTTAACACGTGGTGAAACATTTGTGCTAATTACTTCTAAAAATACAAATAGATACTCCTTATGCACTAGTATAATATGGATATATGAATAATATTTCAAATTGAGTATCGCTAGAAAAACAGACACGTCGAATTTTGATGCGAAAAGTGGACACGTTAATTGAAAAAGCTCACAGTTCGATTCAGTGTTTAAATTACTATGATTTGAGTTGAGATCCACTGGCACTGAAAAATCATCTAGCTCGCTTTGTACTTTATTTGTGTATTTTCTGGTATCGTTCCTTCAATTATACACTTATCAAATTTTTTTTTTATAGAGAAACAAATTCAGACCCGAGGAGTCCGCTTTTTCAACGCCAAATCGACGTGTCCGCTTTTTGAACGAAAAATCGACGTGTTGGGATTTCAAATCAAAATTCGAAGTGTCTGCTTTTCCAGCGAAAATTTGATGTGTCCGCTTTTTCCACTAAGCCGACGAAATAAACTCATTTATATGTCAGTTTAATCTATTTAATATGATTATTCAAATTAGAATCTTTTAATCAAATTTTAACTGATTGTAATTCTGTAAAAATTATTGCCCAACGAACTGAATTTGAGTTTTGAGCAAAACTTTTTTCTAAAGGACAGGCATGTAGAGAATTGAAACGCGCATTTTTCTCTGAAGAAAACAAATTTTTATTTAAATCAATTTCATTAAAAATCCCAATTAAATGTTATTTTCGAAAAAAAAAAATTTAATGAAATTTTCTGTTTAACTTGCAAGAATTTGTTCTGATCAGTATTTTTTTCAGGAATTTGTACACAATAAACATTAGGGTATATTTCCCGTGTTATATATAATATATATTATATAGTTCTAAGCTATAGCGGAATAATAAAGATTATTATTGAACCAAATGGCGAATCGTGGAAAAATTTTTTTTTTAATTTGAAACCTATTTTAAATGAAAAAGTTGCGTTATGTGTTTTTGAATTTTTTGGCAAAAATCGGCTCTTTATGTATTGTTGGTAAGAGGTTGTAGCATTTTTCGTAAACATCTCGAGTCGTGCATCACCGCCGTGCCTGTGTTATGTATATAATATATACATAATATGTCTTAGTGGGCATATAATAGATTATATGTATGAAGAAGCTCACCCACCTATACCCGCCCTCTCTTTTATTATTTTTTCATTTTTTCATTTTAATTATACGCTAAGACATGAGAGTAGTAACGAGAATACACTTACATTAAATTATTCGTTGAATGATGTAAATATGATGGAGATGAGTCAAAGTCCATTTCTTCCATTCTCGGATCATTCAAATGAAGCAAGTATTAATGATGTTGAAAATGCTTATTTATCAATTGACTCATTGGAAGTTGAAAAAATTGTGACTCCACTGGCGAGTAATAATGAACACGATGATGATGAAACTACATACGATTTTGAAACTAAAAGTACCGATTCTGATTCAAGCTATCAACATTTTCAAAACGATGAAGTTTTTTACAGTACGGACGATGAGAATACCTTGGAAATTAACACCGAAAATGTGGCTTCTAGTTTTGAATTTAGTGATAAAACGACCGAAGCTAGTCACAGTAAAAAAAGAAAACATAATGTAAAAGAAAATCTGACGAGAAAACGTAAAAGCGAGCCAGAAAAATGGGAAAGAAACATTAAAAAGACGGCAACAAATCTTGGTCTCACATATACTTCGTCAACTACAAAACAAAATGTTCCGGCACGAAAAATGAAAATCGCTTGTGGCCCAGGATGTAGATTCAAATGCGAAAATAAAGTTTCCGAAGAAGAGCGTGGTTTATTTTTTGCTGAATATTGGTCCGCTGGAGATCAAAGTAAAAAATATGCGTTTATACGTAGGTATCTATCTGAAACTGCTACAAATGAATGTACGGATAAAACTAAACGGCAATACCTAAGGACATACACAATGAGAACCGGCTGCCAAAATAAAATTGTTCCTGTTTGTTGGACAATGTTTTTAAATACCTTGTCCATTAGCAAACAGACTGTAAATACCATTCTTAACAAAATCAGAAAATTTGAAAATTTAGAAGACACACGGAGAAAAATACCTTATGAAAAATTAGTGCAATATTTACTAAAAATTACTAGAGTGTTAATGAAAAGTGGGACAAACTTGTATTCTATCAAGTTT
>JAPYZP010003910.1:0-10881 GCA_030522985.1 Torymus sinensis
TAGATATGTCCCCGAAATAGTGTATCCGCGTTATTTAGTTCGGGGACAGTCCCCAAACTCCGGTAATGTCCCCGAAGTATGGTAAACGTATGCGTTTTTTTCCACAAACTAATTCACATCAAAAACAGAAACAGAGACGTAGTGATCTAGATGTAGTGGCAAAGTAATGGAGACAGCGACGTAGAGACAGAAAAATAGAAACAGAGAGGTCAAGCCAAAGAAATAGAGATAGAGAAAGAGAAACAGAGATGTGGAGACAGAGACGTCGAGAAATAAAAGTAGTGGCAGAAACGTAGAGACAGAGGTGTAGAGACAGAAACAAAGAGACGCAGACATAGAGATAACGTGACATAGAGACATAGAGACCTAGAGACAGAGGTGTAGAGTCAGAGGCCTAAAGACAGAGGTGTAGAGTCAGAGGCCTAAAGACAGAGGCGTAGAGACTGAGAGATAAGACATAGAGAAATACATGTAGAGACAGAGACGTAGAGACAGAGACGTCGAGAGAGAAATGTAGCGACTCAGATATAGGTTCAAAGTCAGAGAGTCTGATAGACATGCTGACAGATACAGACACATAGGGACAGAAGCATACCCTAACGGAACTTCTATTTCCCGATCCCGGAGCGGATGCGGGAGCGGCCCCATAGAAAAACGCGGTTTCTAGAGACATTTTTACGTTATTTTGGGGAGCGGGAGGGGGGGGGGAGCGGATGGGGAGCAGCTTGGTTGTAAGAAAAAGTGCTTACATCTATATAGTATAGGTAGATATATATATATAATGGGACGTTTCAGGTCAACTAGCCGCTTCAAAATTTTAAAATTGCTCAAAATTCTTTCGTTCAAAATTAGTCCCAAAAGACAACCATAAAGTTTTAGATCAAAATATGTAGCCGTTCAAGAGTTAGAAATTTTTGAAAATTTGAAAATTTTGAATTTCTTGAAAATTGTTCAATTTTTATGAATTTGTAACTCAAAAATTTGAAACCTTTTGTCTAGCACATTATATGGAAAAAAGTTTAGAATTTTCAAGAAGAATTCTTCAAAATTATTGTTTTATCAATACAAATTTTCTTGAGTTTCAATTTAGTGAAATACAATATTCAAACTCTGAAAAAGGTGTGTACGACCAGGTTGATTTCAGCCAGGAATGGCTAAAAGATGTCTTAAAATATCACCTGGCTGAAGATGGAATATGATCAATGCATAAAGCTATAAAAAGAGTGAAAAAGCACTATTTTTTGTAAGATATCTATTGGATAAAACTTTAGTAATCCAAACTTTTATATTGATTTTACGAAATTTTTCTTATCATATTACTCTTAAGGAGATGTGAAATACCGACATAATTTTGAAAAGAATATAACTCATCAAAATACCAATAGAATCGTCTACAAAAAATTCTGAGTATAGGATTTAAGTATACGGAGCCCCTGACAGGCGTGAATTTATTTAATTTAATAAAAACCGTACTGCCGGTAATTAGGAATCTGTAATTAACCTACTTTTTAAATACGGATAACTAACGAAAGTGCTAATAGAATCACTCAAAAATGGGTACGGAGCATTTGACAGAATTTTTTTTCTGAATAGACGCTTGAATATTGATTTAAAAAATATTGAAATTCACGGTATAGTTTGATTCGCGGAATACTATTCTGCTTAAGTAATTTTTTGACTTTTACGTTTCCCTCAACAGGAGAGGTCCAATAAACTCTCGAAACGTTGGAAATAAATTGTGTTTTATTTCATTTACCTTGGTAGTACGGCTATTAATTTCCTCTAACAACCGTACTAATAGGTAGCATTTTCATTCTATAATTAATAGGTAATTGATAAGTATAAAAGTCATTATTATGATCATGCTCTAGATCAAAAACCGTAGAAAGAGTGAAAAACAATGTCTTCAGTTGAAAATACATAAACTATCAAAAGAAGCTTTAGTTATTGAAATTTTATTCTTGATTTTATAAAATTGTTTTATGGCATGACTTCTCAATAATAAATAAATTATAGCTTGAAATCACAAGAACTATTTTGAGTGCATAAATACTATCAAATTATTACATCTTTAAAAATGTTTGTCGACAAACATGAAATTTGTCAAAAGTTCTTGAAGCATATGTTATAGTGTTAGATGTAATAATTTGACAGTATTTATGCACTTAATATTTCTTGTGATTTGAAGCTACAATATATTTATTATTTAGAAGTAATTCCATAAGACAATTATGTAAAATCAATATAAAAAGATCAAGAACTAAAGCTTCTTTCGATAGTTTATGTATTTTCAACTGAAGACGTTGTTTTTCATTCTTTCAACGGTTATTGATCTAGAGCATCATGATACTGACGTTTTTTAATTATCAATTACTTTTCTCACTTTTCTTACTACAAGTTCTTCGAGTATATATTATGCATGCTAGATCTAATAAGTTGGTATTGTCAATGTAATAAATATTTCTTATAATATCCAGCTGTTGTGTATGTTCTATTGAAGAGTAATATATCGTTTACAAAACTATTGGGTTTATTTTTCTGATATTTTTTTAATTGTGCGTTTTTATAATTTATGACAAATTATCAGTAAAATAAAATTTACGAAAAAAAAGTTTTATTAGAATATAATGTGTTCTTTTTAACTAAAATATAAAAAATTTCTGCAGTGATGCCAACTTAAATCGGCAGGCAAAAATCAGCAGCGGACATAATGCCTTCTTGAACCCTCTTCCGAGATAACGCCTTCTTGCACGGAAGCGACGATGTACGTTCATTGTTCCGGTTATATCTATTTTAGCATTATATGTAAATATTATATAGAATGCGTGAAAGAAATTAATGTATTGTGAAAATTAAATTATTTGAGAAGATATACCACATAGCACTGAACCTAGTAAGATACAATCTCTGGTACAATCGTGAACCATAAGGTCTTTTAATTGACTCTTTGTCCACAATTCTCTCAGTTATAGGTGAACAGTGATTACCGTTTCTTTAAAACCCTATACACGGAATTAGTAGTAGACGACGAATACTTTTATTGTTACAAGTCCAATTATCTGAAAATAGAGAAATATTGTTTCTTATTTATAAACGCACTACAAACAATATTTCTCGATTTTCAAATGTGTAAATTTTAATTTTCTCTATTCTACCACAATTAATTTTTTAATTACTACTAACCCCATTACACGAAACGTCTACGAAGTGCGTACTCTCGAAAAAAAGTGACTTTTTATTTATCGGTTTCAAACGATTTATCTAGAAATTCAGTTGAAAAGGGCTCATCTCGGAATCCAGTTATAGATGGCTTTATCTTATAATCCAGTTGAAAAAGACCTTAACTCGGAATCCAGTTGCAGAGGGCTTTATCGCACACACACATTATGTTGACCCTGATGAAAGTTCGCAGTATTGTCAACATTTTTAATATTTAATATAAAAAACAAATTATATTATTATAATATATTTTTATGATTCAAGCACGATCTCTTATACATCTCACATGTCTGAAATTCGTACAACGGTCTCATATGAAAATTATATGAGATCTCATCTTCGATCGCTGTTAATTTCAATTACGATCTCATATGAGAACTCATATAAAATTTTCACGATGGCGAGTTATGCTTTAGAAATAAATGTTCTTTTAGTGGAATATATCTGTATCAGAATTCTGAAGCTTCTGCTTTAGTTTTATTGTAATTAAAAAAAGCTTACAATGGAATTAAGAACAAATCTTGTATCGTTGCCAAACAGTACTCAACCAACAGGTAGCTCGTCTGACATGGTAAGATGGTAAATACGCGATTGCGGACCATTGCACGGCGACAATTATGTCAAATGATCGATATCGAATAAGTATGATGATAGCTTTATAATTTACCCTATTTTATAAGTGTGACATGCAAAAACATTTAGTATAAAAAGGTACGTTGATTTACGTTTGAAACGAATTCAGTTGCTCTGCGTAATCACATCGTTCTACAAAGTTTCGAGGCAAAAAAGGATGACCCTTTTCTTTAATTTTGGAACGTACTTTTGTTGATTTTCGTTAATTTTCGTTGATTTTCGTTGATTTTCGTTGTTTTTCGTTCGAAGAAGAAACAAACATGCCCTCTTTTTTTTATCTTCGAAACTTATAGAATGATGTGTTACACGATTACGCAGGGTAACTGAATTTGCTCAAAGAGTAAATCACTCTTCTTGTTTTATATGAATTGTCTTTATATATTGGGTCGGTAAATACAAAGAAGACATTACCGCCCGAGCGAAGTTGAACAGTTCTAGAGTAAAAAGTTTTGTGCTAACGTGATTAATAATTTGTGTTAAACATTTTTTTTTCGATTAAAATCCTGACAAGTAATAGACAAAAATAAACAATAAATAAAAAGTATTGTCATTAAAATATTGTAATTAATAGAAAATACCGAATAACGGTCGTGCTTAGAATATAAAAAATTATTATAAAAATATAATAAATTTTCGAATTAAATATTAAAAATGTTGGCAATGCTGCCAACTTAAATCATGGTAAATAAAATTTGCGTGTGAGATAAAGCTTTCTTCAACTGGATTCCAAGATAAGTCCGTTTTAACCGTGGAAATATTAAATTACCTATTTTAAAAGAGGGAAATTTTTTTTTTTTTAGAATATATGTATTCTAAAATCAAAAAACTAAAAGATAAAATTGCTACGATTGACCGCCAAAAATTAAAATGGATAGGAGAAAATATATTTAATTTTAAGGCGTAAAAATACTATTTTTCATGAATATGAGCATAATTGCAGAGATATTATAAGCAGAACACTTACCGTGGTTGCTGAAATTGATTTCTCCCAAGGTATAGCTGGTGTGACAACAGTTTTTGATTTTGGTAACATTTGTACAATATCAACATCGGGATCTTTGATTAAAGTAACAATTAGTAGATGAGCTTGTTTAATTGCTTCCGATGAACCTCTAAAAAATAAAAAGAAATAGTACTTCTTACTAAATTTACCATTAAAGAAAACATTTCTAATATTATATATAGAATTTTTATTTTTATGAATAATGTTAAATATTTTTAATTGTTCTACTCCTATTTTATCAATAGTAAACTGCTCATATGTCACAAATATGAAAATAGCTCTGATGGGCTGTCTTCATGAAGCAACCTCTATTCGGCAGCTCTATTCCATCCCACGTGATTTCAGCCTAACACGGCAACATAAGCCTTCCATCTCCAGTTCTTACTTCTAATTTAATTACTTCTTATTTAATGAGGATAATGAGAATTCGGCTCATAGTTGCAGAGAATATACATCTACGATCAATATAAACGCTTATTCGTTTGAATTGTGACAGCCCATAACTAGATAGTACCCTCGAGCAAAGCGAAAACCGGACTCGGTCGAGAATCACCTCTTTTCGGCCCTTGTGGCGTAATGTACTACTATTTTATATTTTTAAATGACGCTCAGCTGAATGAAAAAGAAACGAGGAAAGATATTTTTTGACGCTATACAAGGAAAAAATCCCATAATTCGGTAAAAAGAGCGAGTTTTTAATTTTTCAAAGTATTATAATTAAAAATATTACTTATGTCGACTGTAATTTACTATTCACTGATAAGAATTTCTCTATCGGTCTTACAGTCTTATAAATTAAATTAATTAATATGAATGGCAGTCAGATTGACCTTCTTTATAATCACTTACATAGAATCTGAAATAAAAACTTAATTAAATTAAACAATATTGGAAACAATATTGTTAGCAAAGGACAATCTGACTGCCACTCAGCACCAAATTGCCCAACGTTTCGAGCCCGCTTCGGCTCCTCCTCAGGGACTGAAATGAAACCCGCGATACACCTCCTTATATATCCATAGCCCCTTCTTTTCTCTTATCCCCACCACTATCCACCTTCCCCTCTCTCACTTCCCATTTAAACTTAAATTAATAAAGAATGATAAATGTTATCTAATTTACTTGACTCTACCATTACATTTAAATTATTCCGATTTCGTAGAATGTGAGTACTTTTAAGGCAATAACTATTCTTAATAAATGTTTCTCTAACTAAATTTAAATTCTTTTTCCTATAATCTTTATGTGACAATTTAATGGCTCTGTCGATGACACGCTTGATCGCACCTATCTTGTTTCCGGATTGGTGGGGAGAATCAAAATTTAAAAATCTATCCGACCATGTAGGTTTTCTTTACCAATCTAATTTCACTCTATTATTATTCACTCTAATAATTCTAATGTCTAAAAAACTCAATTCATTATCTGACTCGACTTCTTTTGCAACTTTAATTCTATCATGGATTAAACACATCCACCATTTCATCCACAAACCATTCCGTTAAAACTGCAAAAATGTTATCAACATATCTGTTAAAAATAATTGGATAAAAACCCAACTTAGACAAAGCAACAGTTTCCAATTTTTCCATTACCAAATTTGCTATAACAGGTGACAAAGGTGATCCCATTGGAAACAAAAATTGTGTTTTTAAAAACCAAATTAAGTGCCTTAATAAATTCAGCTTCTGTGAAACTAGTATGTACTTTAATCTCAGACCATTCATCTTCTATAATTTCATTCAACAACTCTAAAGGTATATTTGTAAACAAAGATACTACCTCCACTGAAACCATCCTATGATCATTCGGAATAACAATATCTTTCATTATATCATAAAAACTTCAACTATGTTTAATAAATAAGTTTGTTTTACCCACTATTTTGAACAATATATTAGACAAAAATCTAGCAAGCCTATATGTCAGAAAATTTATCGATGATATTATTATTGTATATGCCAACTGTTCTTTGTGAATCTTGGGAAGCCCATAAAATTTAGCTACAATCCCATTTTCACATTTTAAATATTTAAACATACTATCGCTAATATAAGCTTTTGTTTTCCAATGCATCAATAATTTTTTTAAATTATCTTGTAGTCTATTAATATGTGGATTCCTAATTTTCACGTAAATGGTATCATCATCCAACATAAGTTGACTATTTTTTTTATATAATCTCTTTTTTCTGAAACTACAGTTACATTTCCTTTATCTGCTTTTTGGATAATATTTGGATTCTCCCTAAAGAATTTCATCGCTATTTTTAATTCATGCAACAAATTACTGTTCAAATAATTATCAAATCTATTTTCTCTTTTAAAATTATTCAGGACTTTAACTAAAGAACTTCTACATTCTTTCTTAAGCTCTAGGTTAAAACTACTGATACTACTTTCTACCTCAGCGATGATATTCTCGAGCGGCACAGCTTTACTTGAATATAATATTCCAAATTTAGCGACGTTTGACATGACATTTGCCCCTTCTTCTGGTATTACTTTGTCCGTTAAATTTCTTAACCAAACTTTATTGACATTTTTCGTTTGATTGACTTGAGAGTGTTTTCTATGCTTTAAATATTTAAATTTTCTTTTTAATTTACTCCTATGATTATATTTTACTTTTCCTAAGTGCTTCTTTTGACCACGAAAAAATTCTTGCAAATTATTCTGTTCTACTCTATTATATAAATATCTTTCAAGCTCTAATAATTTTGCAGCTATAGCGAAATGTTTTGTGGATAAATGGTGAATGTGTTTAATTCTATACATGATAGAATTAAAGTTACAAAAGAAGTCGAGCCAGATAGTCAATTGAGTTTTTTTAGACATTAGAGTTATTAGAGATAATAATAATAGAGTTAAATTAGATTGGTACAGAAAACCTACATAGTCGGGTAGATTTTAAAATTTTGATTCTCACTACCAATTCGGAAACAAGATAGGTGCGATCAAGGGTGTCATCGACAAAGCGATGAAATTGTCACATAAAGATTTTCGGAAAAAGAATTAAAATTTAGCTGGAGAAACATTTATTAAGAATTGTTATCCGGTACAATTTATTGATAATATGTTTGAAGAGAGAGCGTGGGAAATGTATAATAGTAGATTAGAGAAGCGGTCAGGTGAAGAAATAATGAATAGAAATGGAAAGAATGTATATTTTAGTTTACAGTATGTTAGAGGTTTGTCCGAAAGGATTAGAAGCATTTTTAGAAAATATAATATTCAAGTTTTCTTTAGAAACGATAATAATGTAGAGTGGTGATTTAGTAATTTTAAATACAAGGATTATAAATGTTTAAAATCGGGAATTGTTTATAAAATTAACTATAGGGATTGTAATGGATATAATATTTGTCAAACGGAAAGATATTTGAAAAAGAGAATATATGAACATCAATATAGTTTACGCAGCATCAAGTTTACATCGGTTTGAAAGAACATTGTTTAAATTGTTTTCATTCTTTCGATTTTGGGAGTGTGGATATTTTGGAACAGGGGATTAAGAATAAATATAAGAGGGAAAGCCTTGAAAGTATTCACATTCTACGCAAACAGAATAATGTAAATTTAATGATAGAGTCAAGTAAATTAGATAACATTTATCATTCTTTATTAATTTAAGTTAAAATGGGAAGTTAGAGAGGGGAAGGTGGATAGTGGTGGGGATAAGAGAAAAGAAGGAGGTATGGGTATATAAAAAGGTGTATCGCGGGTTTCATTTAAGCCCCTGAGAAGGAGCTGAAGCGGGTTCGAAACGTTAGACAATTTGGTGGTGGGTGGCAGTCAGATTTTCCTTTGCTAACAATATTTTTTCCAGGTTTTAATTAAGTTTTCATTTTAGATTATACGGGGGTGATTATAAACAAGAGCAATCTGACTGACATTAAAATTAATTAATTTAATTTATAAGACTGTAAGACCGATGGAAAAATCCTTATCAGTTTTCAAAGTATGATTGACTGTTTTAAAAAATCTGAAAAATTCAGGACTCTTTTTGAGTAAATAATTTGTTATTTTGATAAGAAAAATTTTTTCCAGAGTGGTGTCGAACTAAGAAGTATTTAAAAAAATCAATTAAAAATGATAACCTCTGTAACTTTTTGAATTTTCCGTCCGATTTAGGACCCATTAGATGTGGGTTAAGAAGATCTTTCGATTATAAAAAAATGATCCTGATTGGTTGAAATTTTGTGATATTGCAGAATGTTTGAAAAAAGAGAAATTTGAATTTCCGGTTTATTTTTGAGGTTAGGGGGCAGAAATTTCGCAGTTTCATATTTTCTCAAAACCTTTAAGTTAGTCCAGCTCCCGAATAAATCCGTGACAGGGCATTTTTGACCCCCTTATCCGGTTACAGACTTTTATTTTTCTTTATGTTAACACTTGCAAAATTGGAGAGAGGATGGAAGATCATTAATAAATAATGGAAGTTCTGAGTAGATGCGTTTTTGTCTTTTGCATATATTATTCTTTCTATTCTACTAAGTCTGGCATGACAAGTTAGTGCAGCTGCAATGGTGACTAAATGCTGATTAAACGAATCACATTTACAGTTTGAGGTAAACACTATGTCGTCAATCACTACTATTTCATTAAGCCGTGATTGCAGTTTTATGGAATACATTGAGTTAGTGTATATTTGTATACCTCTTATTCCTCTGTTATGTCTATGACATATCTCTAAAATTAAAATCTATATTTACATTTTCATCAGTAATTTCCTGACCTATAAAATGATGTATTTGTGAATTTAAACGACACAGCATTTCAACAACGCAACCGCCTGCCGTAGCGAGCCATCAACTTCGCGAAAGCATACACGTGACGTAATTTTATGCACTCAGCATTTCTCAACTTCGACATTGAAAGATTTACACCAAAATGTTTACCAAATTTGTTAAAAAGGTGATTTTGATCCAGCGTCAAAAACATCTTTAACCTAATTTAATCGCTTAATCAATACGGCGATTTGCGCCATACAAATCAGTTATTTACTTATAAGACCTATACCCATAGTAAAGCTATTATAATTCAATTATCAATCAATTATAACAAAATAAATTATCAAATTAAATAAGAGTATATTCCCCAATTTCGAGACTTAACACCTCTATCGAAGTAGAAAATAGCGTTACTATTTCCTATGTAGTTAATGTCTCCGTACGACATCCTGTAGCAATTGATATGTGTTATCTTTTTTCCTGGTGCATCCTTTACTATCATGTTTTTGGTTTTGAGGCTGTTTTCTTTCGCGATTTTATCTATAACTGTAAAAACTGTCTCGATGCGAGTTACATGAATTATGGTTTCTACTATATTATTTTGAAGAAAGTCTTTAAAAAGACCTCTTCTTAAAACGACAACTAAAATATGATTTCAGGCAGAGAATATAAAACTAGAGAATACGGGCGTCCATTTGCTCTTTTAAGAATTAATGTCGATTCCTTCCAAAGTTATGAACGTTTGAAATTGAGCATTGAATATATGTCGTTTAATCGCCACATTCACTGTTCGACTGTCTGAGAATTTTGGTGCACTTTTGATGCTCAATTTCAAACGTTCATAACTTTGGAAGGAATCGACATTGTTTAATCTTTAACAAAGCAAATGAAAGCTCGTATTCTCTAATTTTATTTGCTCTGCTTGAAATGATATTTTAGATTTTTTAAAGTTAAACAGTTGCCGTTTTAAGAAGAGTGTCTTTTCAAGACTTTCTTTAAAATAAAGCTAACAGTGCCCAGAACTTTAGTTTTTTTGAGCGTTAAGGTCTAATATTGCAACTTTCTTCATATTTCTATATCCAAAAACATGTCATAGTTTCAGCCGAATCCAAGATCCTAGTTAGTGTAATGATAGTGTTTAAGAGTTTAAGGTGGCTAACGCATTTGGTGCCGTATCAAGTCGGGGCTCAGCAATGGGCTTCTTTATTATTGTCAAATTAAGTCAACGTATTTTACGTAAATTTATTGTAAATAACTTCTAAATGTCCAAACGAAAAAAAGATTTTATAAATAA
>JAPYZP010003911.1:0-10881 GCA_030522985.1 Torymus sinensis
TTGAGGAGAGAGGGGCAACATGTCGCCGATTAGTTGCTCATAGTATTTCCGGTATGCTTGCATTATGTTGCCGACAGGATCGATTTTTGCGCGGGTATAGAGAGCCTTTCGTCGCGCAGCGGTCTCCTCTCTCCTTCCTCCTCTTTCGTTTGTACCCGCGCGGACTCGTTTTAAGTTTTTTCAGCATATATATACACACGCGCGTGCGCGGGCGACTGAAATGTCGTGATTGCAGCTTTACGTAATACGCGCTTGTTATTATGTTATTTTCCGTCGTCTCGGATTATTACACGTGCAGGCGGGCGCACGCGTCCCGCAGGGCTTTTAGAGCTGCTGCTTCGACTTCGTCAGCGTAAAAATGAGTTCGACCATGTGTCGCGCGCATATTATTGTTTCCGCGCATGTGTGAAAAAAAAGTCGAAACCTTAGCGGGATTCCATGCGCGTGTGTCTTCGTGTGGGTGTATCGGGTTGTAACGGGTGAATGCACGCGAGTCTCTTGTTAATAACGCGTGAAAAATTATATGTGTACTTTGCATGTGCGCGTTTTAACGGGCAATTGAACGTTTTTTTTATGTAAAATGTAGCAGTCCGTATATTTTTAAAGGTTCGCGTTTTAAATTTTAAACGCAAACCTTTGAAATACGCAGTATTTAAAAAAAAAGAAGTTTTTTTTTTTATGTAAGGTGAAATTGCCTCATATACGATGTGTGTATTGATTCGGTTTGGAAATGGCGATAAATGATTCGTCGAAACTCTATTGTGAGATTAAAATGAAACCGACAAGCATTGTAATACACGTTGTATCGATTTGTCGGAGCGAAATGTTCTGCTTGTACGTTATGAGCGATCGTTCCCTTCGATGTTGATTTATTTGAAAATTCAAAATGCCAAGTCGCCTGTGATTATGCGTTCGTATACGGGGAGGCGGGAGGGTATAATTAATATTTTATAGCCGCGAAATGAATGGATTTTTGTTTAAATTATCAATATTGTAGATGCAAAGTAGTAATACAATATTCAATGATGAAATGCTGATACGAGAGCAGCATTTCACTGGTTTTTAAATTAGAATCATGTAAAAGTTTTGAGAGATGATTAAAACGAATATATTTGTTTGCACTCGAATAGAGAATGAAATCCGGAGAAAAAAATTTCCAATTACTTTGTTTCGAACAAAATTATATATGATTTTGTTGTTATCATTTGTGCAAACTTGATCCATGTTTCACCCAGAAAATATGTGAAATTCAATCCTACAAGACACAATAATTGATGGTTGAGAAAATGCTGTTTATATAAAGTGCAAAGTGAAAAATTGCACGCGCGCTCGTCGGAATGTAAACATATACACCTTGAAAAATGCATTCGCGAGAAGTAAAATCAATAACTGTCGAGAAAAATTAATGGACAGAGCATAAAAGTCTTTTCAGCCGGCATCAAAATCATGGATCGCTGGGCTTTATTAATTTTTCTTATCTTTATATCGTGTAATATAAAAAAACTTGTTCTTTTTTTCTCGCAAAACCATTACAGAACAATAGTAATGATCGAACACTTCATTCAACGCCCGTTGCCTTCTAAGAACAGAGTCCAAGTTCAATCACCCCCCGAATATCTCGCCCAACGATACATTAACGATATTACCAGAAAAGAATCACTCAGACACTCCGACGCGTCATTGTTTGACAGCACGCCGAGAACCACTACTGCCATCTCGCTCTCTCGTTATAGATATACACCAAATCGCTGATATACAGATTACACCCTCTCGCTCACATTTCATCCTCAACTCCCGCATGCGCGTGGAAATCAATGAAATCTCAATACCCAAAACCCATCATTATACGTCATTGCCCATTGTGACATACATGCGCCGGGTATACACAAAAACATTATCTCGTCTCCGCGTCGATTACCGACACCGACGGCCGTCGCTGCTTCTTTCCGATCAACGTCTCTCTCTCTCTCTCTTTCTGTCTCTATATATAACACAGAGAGATACTCGAGCCCGCGTACTCCATCAATTTTTCATCTGGCTCGTCATGCCTCCTCGGCGCCGCCGACGTCGGATCGCTCTTGTCATCAACCCGGGGCTCGATTCTTATCAGTCCCGCCGGGGGAGTGAAAGCAAGCCCAGCTGTATACGTGTGTGTGATATATGTGCGATAGATATAACCCAACCACCGATAGCGTGTACACCACGAAACAAGCTCGAATTTTCAGTGGAAGCGAGTATACGTGTACGTATAGAGGGAGAGGGAGCACGTTTGTAGGTAGATATATAGATATATATATCCGTAGACGGGAGTTTCTCGCAGGTGAAATTTTGAACGTGTACCGACGGAATACGTCAGTGGGTGGGTGTACCACAGAGAGCAGCGTCGACGAGGGGGAAGAGCTTCAAGATAGATAGGTAGATAGATGAAAAGAGAATAGGAGAGAGAGAGAGAGAGAGAGAGAGAGAGAGAGAGAGAGAGGGAGAGAGAAAAAGAGGATATACCGGGCCGATCTTTTATCGACGGTCTCTCTTTCTCTTTCTCGCTCGCTCGCGCGAGTTCGCGTCGACGTTCCACTTTATGCTCGCTCATAACCGAGGCCCCGCCGACACACAATGGCTTTATCGGCTACAATGGCCCGCGATAGGAGGTACCCCCCTGATGTGTATATACGTGTACGTATATATACGTGTGTGTGTCTCCCTATATATACGTTCGAATGCGCGCATGTACACCTATTTACACATTCCTCGCTGCGTATGCACGTGTATGTGTAAACGCGCGCGCGTATCCAGGACGGATTGTATGAAATACATTTTTTTTTCTCTGTCTCCTCTTTCATCCGAAGCTCGTGCGGTATATATACGAATCGAGGAAAAAAGGGAGAGAACGAGGAAGAGGGACTACGACGACGAGCGCCGGTGAAAGAGGAATTTTTAGAACCGAGCAGATGGAACTTTTATTTGCCATGACAATTTCGATAAGCGTAATGGCGCATTCAAAAAGGGAATATCGTATGATATAATCCTTTGCACGCGTCTGCGGAGGAGTGTGGGAGACGGGTCAGCTGGTAATCCGGCTTCTTTTCAGTCACTATAGGTATATAATATATATATCCTGTCGCTGAGGAAAGAGGGAGAGAGTGAGAGCATATTTCTTTTCTGCATGGATATTGGATGGATTTTTTTTCAGGAAATGAAATTACGATCTTCCATTTTTCTGGTTAGCTCTGCAGTGGCGAATGCACGAACGCGAGTGTGTGTCAAGGCTGTTTATTCATGCCGGATTAAATGGAGATTAAATGTCGGCTCGACGATTGTGGAGAACTTTATGGGAGTATAATCATTTATTTCATTATAAAGATACGCGTGTAAATGTTAATATTAGCGTTAAGTGTTATTAATTAATGAAGTCTTGACAACTCCGTGATTTATGCATGAACCATTTGAACGAAGGGTTTATTTAAAACACTTGAGGTTATATGGACATTAATTAAAGTCAAGTGAAGATTATGGTTTCTCTAATATTACGTTGGCTCGTAGAGAAGATCAGCTGAAATGTTTCAACATAATTCTCTCTCATTTCCAGCCACACTTTACTTCCGAGCGACGTGTCTTCGCGCAGGGGGAATAATGTCGCGTGCACTTGCTAATTCAATTATTGTAATTAAAATTCTTCGAGGCCTGTAAATGTGAATTTTTAGAATTCTCATCCTTTAATCATTAAATTAAGAAAGTATAACAAGGGCTGTTTACATTCCTCGGCTAATGAATTTAAAGCACTTCGTCAAAAACAATGATTATCCCCGACCCGAGACCTGTCATTACTTAATTGCTCAATAACGTGACTCAAGGAAACATTGAAATGAATGAGAAATGTGTACGATTGAGACATTCAATTATAATACGTCCTCACCTTGAAACCAGTAAAAACTTATGTAATTGCTGATCATTTGACATTTTTTATTAGATTCGTATACAGCTGCGGAATCGAATAAAAATGAAAATCTGTAAATAATTTACGACGGAAAGATACTGGCTTTCGTCTGATGCAAATGAGAAAACGTCTATACCGATACTTCTAAATTGGAAACGTTTACAATTAACATTCTAACAAGCTACTCTTTCGTCAACCTGCATTTCAAACAATGACGCATGACGAAAAAAAAAGAGAAACGTCGGCATTTCATTTCGTAACGAGTCTCCGCACTTTTCAAATTAAAAACATCGTCAATATATCCAAAGAAAACTTCTTCGCACCTGGACGTGTTACTTCTCTTTTCAGTAACGTGAATGTGAATTTCTATGCAAACGCATCACGTGCGAAATATTAGTAGAATTGCCTGCAGCTTTTTTAACGCACGAAGCGTATATTATTTTTTGCAAAAGAATCTAAGTTTATTTTAACATATTTCAGTAGTTCAGCTCTCGCCTGACCCAATTCAATATCGTCAGAGTTGCACAAAACACTTCTCAAAAAGCTAATCACTATACCTCCGCGCGCGTACGCAAAAAAAAGCCTAATTCGATTCTCCCCGCTAAATTTAAATCCCAGCCTTGGTGTATATATCCATGGCATATAATGAAAAGCGCACGACGACGTATCTCGACGCACAAACCCGATTAATCACTTTCTCCGTTTAAATCTAATTACCTTCTGAAACTTCCAGGGCTGCTACGTGCTCTCGAGCGCGCAGCACACAAAATTTGTTCCGCTCGCTCGCATTTTATTTAAAAACTTTGTTTTTTGTCTCCCACTTTTTAAACCCATCGTCGTCGTTGCGCTCGCTCGCTCGCTTTTCTCTCTGCTATTTCATCGCGGCGGCGGCGGCGGCGGCCGTATAACGAAGTTCGTCCTTCCTCCGACCGTAAAAGCCAAGCGAGCGGCAGCAGCAGCTTTCCCAACTGCGCGCGTTTTCATCAAAATCGGAGAGTATATAGAACGACGTCAGGCGTCAAATGGCCATTGCAGGAACCGCCAACTGGGCGGCAACGGCGTCGAAGGACAAGAGGCGATAAAATACGCGCCGCGCGTGAAAGCTCACACCTCTCGCGATATATAGGAGAGAGATTTTTCCTTCGAACAGCGTGTACGAGTTTATAGAGGTAGTGTACAAGCCGCGACCTTTAAAGTTTCCCTAGTATAACGTACGTGTATAGGTTGCTAGCGCGCGGGGTTACCAAATTTTACGGTGCGGGGAGGGGGAGGGGGGATCGATCGTTCTCCGTGAGCGAGCGAGGGAGATTGCGAAACGACTTGCTCGACGAGCCGTGTGTTATTTTCGGGTGTACGAGAGCTGTTGTCAGTATACATTATTTGCTTTGAGGTTGCCCGTGAAACAAGGTGTAGAGCGCGGAAGATTTATCGCTTTTACGCGTAAGCGGCGAGCGGTGATTTTTCTTCTTTTTTTTTGTTGCTTTTTTAGATTGATGGACTGGCGAATGGATATTTACACTGACGGACGCGCGAGCGCGAAGGGAGAGAAAAAGTTTGCGCACGGCGCTATGAAAATAATTTGCGTATACTAGCCTATGTGTGTGTATGTGAGAAGGTTGTGTTTACCCATACCCTACGTAAAGTGTCAAAATTTTCCTACACGAGGTGTGTACAATGTCTGTGTATGTGTGTGCATAGTCGAGAATTGTGCACCTACCGCGATCAATATAATTTACATAATCAGATATGTCCCAGGCTAAAGCGAGAGCTATACATCATATATATACCGATAGTCATCCAGAGCCGATGTTATCCAATATAAAAGCGTGAAAATACCAAACAATCGAATTTCCTCAACAAACGTGGCGTTAAGTATGGACTCGAGACGCGCGTCACATACACAGACTCCCTCGAGGCGACTCCCTAACGTAATTTCACAGGCGCGCGTGCATCGGCGCCAAATCAGTCCCTGAAAGCACTAAATACGTCGTATCTCCCGCATCAATCTAACTAGGCCGCGTGAGCGCGCGCGCGCAGGTAATTACAATGCGAGAGAGCAGCGGGCGAGCGCCGCGCTCGATATCACGCTCGGCGCGCACTGAAAGAAAAACCTCCTCCTTCGACGACGACGGCGACGACGTAATACCCAAACAACGGCCCACGTTAAACGGCTCTCAAATAATTAATATCAGACGCTCGCGCGGCTCCGAGGAGATATCTTCGGCGCGCATCTCTCCCGTGTGGTTATTTTTAGTCTCTCTCTCTCTCGCGCGCGCGCGCGCCGTGAAAAAAATCAATGAAACTCGTTCGCAAAGAAACGAACGCGGCGAGTGAGAGGCGAGAGAAAAAAAGCCGACGGTATGGGGGAGGGATGCTGTGTAGAGTGAGCGAGAGAGTATCGGCCGCCGCGTGAACGTATATTATATACACACACATACGCGGCGTGAGTGAGAGAGTGAAGGCTTCAAACTGGTTTTCAGCGGCTGAAAGAAGCGTGCGGGCGCGGAGCACAGAGAGAAAAGCTCGAGCGGGAGGCACCGCGCGGGTAAAAAGGAGCCAAGTCGTGGAAAGGGAAAGAAGAAGTGGAAAGCGCTCGCGCGGGAGAGAGTGAAATTACGGGGAAGAGTTTGAATGGCCGTGGGATGTGGGACGAGAGAGTGAGCCTGGCCGGGCGCGGGTGTGTCTTCCGAGAAGGATAAGCTCGAGCTTTAAAGGGGGAGATTTTTGCGCGGAGTATTATTGAGGGTGGAAGTGGAGGAAAAAAATGGCGAGGGAGGAAGGTAGACGAGTGGATTTGAATATTAAAAGGTTGCCCACCCCCGTCGACGACGAGGAGAGAGAGGGAAGTTGCGCACAATGCGCGAGGCGCGCTTGATGAAAAATGGAGCAATACTTTTAAGAGGGGGATAATTTTTAATGCTCGCGAGATTAGACGGTGTATCAAGAGGTTCTCTACTTAGCACGTACCTATATAGTCGCTCGAGATTTCTTTCGTTATAATATGCATTATCGTGATTTGTATTATTATTAAAGTAATTTCGAGGAAAAGTTATAAATATATATATATGGAGTAATAAGGAAAAGTATATGTGATCTTTCATTTTCTAAGAATTTTTTTTTTTTTTTATAAATAAATTGAATGTTTTTATGTTCCATTAGTGATGGGTAATTTTATTTCACAGAGTATAAAGGGGTTGGAATCGAATTACAATATCGGTATATATTGCATTAAAACGTTCCCGTTATATAAACAGTATATGGATTCATTTTCCATTACCGGAATGAACGAATGATTTTAATAGGAAATGTTATTACAATTTATTTTTTTTTTTCTCGTATATATATGGAAAAATCCAATAAACAAGTTAATTTAAGGCCTTTTTAATATTCCCATCTTGACGCCTCACAATAAAGTCGGGCGTCTTCACGGTCCATTATTTACATAAATAAAACTCCGCCATTTGGCTTCCCTCTCCGATCAAACGACGCGGAATCGAAAAACGGCATGTTTACCGTACTTATTTTTCCTTTTTTTCCTTTTCTTTACATCGGGCAGTTATGCCAAGTCCCGAAGCCAGTTACAAAGGCAATTCTCGATTTGCTCACTCCGCGCGACGGCATTTTGTATGTATGTATCGATGGAGAATACGAATAAGCATTCGCTGCTGGCCAAAGTGAAATGGTCGCGCGAGCGAGGAATAAGAATTACACAGAGCGCGGGGGGGAAGGATGGGGGAGGAGGGGGAAAAAGAGCGCAGCAACGCGCGGAAAAGAAAGAAAGCGCGCGCGCACGCGACTGAAACAACAAAAAAAAGAGAATGAGCATGTTGAATGGAATGAAGAGCGCGCGCGCGCTCGCGGAGGAAAGAGGTAATAATGAAGGGAGTGTTGGGCGTAAAAAGGGTGGGGGAAGAAATGTTTGAAAGAGCTGTATATTTTTGTTCTCATGGTAAAAAGGCACGAAGCGAATTAACTGAAGTGTACGTTTACCCTTTACGACGAGGCTCTAAAATTCGTTCTTTTTAATCAGTTTTATGGTTTTCGCCGCGGTGTTGTGAGAGTGGACGGTTTTTAATTTCGACTAGACTTTCGCGCATCGCGCTGCTGGTACGTGTTTTACGAGGTGTGTTGTTAGTTTTGTTGCTGTCTTGAGAACATTTTTATTACTTTTTGGGAATAATAAAAAGCACGAAAGCAATTCTATTATAACTTACAAAAAGTAAAACACGTTAGTTTTGAAAATTTTGATGGCAGAAGTGTGTCAAAGTAATTAAAAAATTTTTAGTATCTTTCATTTATTTTACGATGAATGTTAAATCGTTTCATATTTATGCTCAATTTGAAAAAGCGAACGTCAAACGACACTTTTAAAACGAATCCACCTGTTGCCATACCTCGACACACGATTGATTTAAATTACACATTTTTTCCGCCAACTCGAACCCCGCGTTCAAAATTAACAACGAGAGAGAGAGAGAAAAAAAACGCTTCCAATTATTAACTTACTCCTTCTCCGCATCGACCCAGACCTTCCTGAACTACTTCAAGCGCAAAAGAGTAAAGGCTCGAATTAACCTACCACGAGACCCGTTTCTCTCTTTCTCTTACCCACATCCGCGACAAACCCACTAACTCTCTCTCTCTCTCCCTCCCTCAAAATCGCGTGCGAACCGTCTAGCCTCTCTCCGTCCGCAAGAGGCTCTCGAATTCCCTTCCCACCGCCGCCGTGCTTGCTGCAGTAACTCCACAGCTTCATCTCTCTTACTCTCTCTCCCTTGCCAGCCGCACGAAAAAGGAGAGCGAAAAATGCTCGCGCGCGAGAAGAAACCACGGCTTCGCGGCGGGCGCGAGAAGCGTCGATGAAGATCGGCGCGCTAGAGAGAGAGAGAGAGAGAGCGAAGCAAAGCAAGCTGTACAACCGCGCGCGTATACATATACACACATGCACACGAGCGAGCTCACGTCCGCCGGCGCGTGGTAACGGTAACTTCGACGCCGGCTTGCGCTCGCTGCTGGAATCTTTTTTATTATTACTTTTATCTCAACCGCTCGATCTCTCTCCCTCCCGCGCGAGAGCGCAAGGCAGAGTTACTTTTCCGGAGTGAAGTTTCTCGGTATATATAGGTATGTGTGTGTACGTGGTGCTGCCACTGCGCCTACTCGTCTTCTTCTTGTTTCAGTGCGCGTGGGGCTTTGTCTATATATACGTGCATTTTCCACTGGGGCTTTTCGGACGAGTTTCGAGAAGCAGATATAATTTAACTTTTGGGAGGGAAAGATATTTTATGCCGTCTGTCTATACGTGATGGCATGTGTGTCGTGCGTGGAAGAGAAAAGCGCGAGTGAGTGTGCGCAGCGGCACTGCAATTTTTATCGGTTGATTCACGGATAAATTGCCCGGGAAACGCGGCTGACTTTACGTTTCTTGGATGAGGAAATTGAAGAGGAAATTGCGCTTAAGTGGAGAGCAAAACTGACGATATTAGAATAAATAGGAAACTCGAGAGATTAAAAGTAATGCCGGTGATTAGTTTGCTAATGTTTATTAAGGGTTTTTCCTTGTTAAGCAGCAATAATTAGGCATATAACTTGAAAGATATTTTTTCTCTTTTTACATTTCAAGCATTAATACGTTATTCACATTGCAAATTACAGTGTAAAACAATTTTCAAATTAAAATATGATTTAAGTGTACTGTAAAAATTTTTGTTGCACCGCGTGCATTATCGCCCATAAAACTAGATTATTTTATTTGCAGCCGGTGTATATAAAAAGGAATTTAATAAGCTAATAAAAGCACCACATTATAAACGAAATCCATATATAATTCTCTTATCAGTTATTCTGTCATTGAAATTATAAAAGCATTCGTAACGCCGTATAAAGCTAAAGTTTATTAAATTTGCAAAGTAAATGTCACGCCGCATTATTCTTTCTCTCTTTCTTTTTGCCAGCTATTCCAACGTGCGGCAGGTATATCCATATCTCGAACACAGAGAGAGAGCCCAGCGCGATTTAATATTTTAAGAGAAGGGAGTCTGCAAACTCTCTCTCCGTGAAAAGGCCGTATATACGCGTATTTCAAAGGTTTATATGAAACTGCATTTTACAGTGGTATAACGTCGTTCTTTCACGCGCGTGCGCGCGGAAGCGCAAGAATCAGAACTCCATAATTCACGAGGTTCGTAATGCCTGCCCCCGATGTTTGTTTACTAAATAATGCTCGCGCGAGGTTACAAATTAACGGAACCAGTTTCAATTTAATGCGAAATGCAAATAACAATAATAATGCGCCCGCAATGAGTTCCAAAAGCAAATTATTATAACCGCGGAATTTACGCTTCGGCGAAGGGAAACTGAACTTTAACAATTCACCGTGGCCGCGGCTGCAATAAAGGAAAGCCACGAGTTGTGATAAATAATGGCTATTTTGCCCGAGCACTAATTCGATTACGCCCACCCGTCTATCGTGTATATTGAAGAGGCCAAAATCACGTCTCGAGTACCTGTCGACTCGGCGCTGCAGTCTTTGAGCATCTCTCTAACTCTCTTCTCCCTCCCTCCCCGCATCCTGAAGTAGGCAAGTCACGCTTTACAGTCGCTATCTGTCTCGTAAAAAATTCATTCACCGAAAACGGCATTTCAAGCCGCATTTAGAAAGCACCGCGCCACTTTTAGCCGCTCGTGCGCGTGCGCGTGCGCGGGGCTCTCCGTATAGTCGTGCGAGAGCTGTATCAAAGGCCGAAAAAAAGGCCGAGAGCGCGCGCGCGCCTCAGCGGCCCTAAATCAATTCGTAATCTGGTTCTTTATCAATTTAATTGTTATACTTCGTTATTGAGTTATCTCGTCGATTGTTCCACTTTGCTCAGCTTTTTATTGATGCCGATAAATCAATTTCGTCGAGATTTTTTTTTTCTTCCTTTCGTAGCGTATATGTAGCGGGGAGA
>JAPYZP010003912.1:0-11762 GCA_030522985.1 Torymus sinensis
AAAAAATTATTTTAGTCGCGCGATTTGACAATACATTCCCATGACCTGATCAAACACACATTCGATTGGCAGTATAAATAATTATTTATTTCGGCATTAATCATAATCTCTCTTCGCAACCGCATGATATCATAGCTACGAATAAAAATTTTTACTTTGGAACCGCGCGTGCCATCAGCTGTTACGTGTCATACACGTCGAACGGACAACGCGCAGTTTCGAAACCCAATAACAATTCCGCTCCATTGCGTCACCGCTGCTGCTGCTGCTGCGTGTACCCCGAAGCGCAAACTCATTGTCACTCTTCCCCGAGGATAGCACGACGCCGTCGACGATGATTATGATGATGATAGCCATCTCCAGTCGATCGGGACACGTGTGACCTTCGCGCAATTAATGTTTGAAAAAAAGAGGTCTACGAGAGACCTCGAGGTCTTTAAGCCTGGCGTTGATGCTTCTTCGTCTCTGAATGGGAGGCTCTAATGCGACGCGCGGGCTTTTTCTCGTCCTTTTCGGCCGTGGAAGTGGTGTTGACGATGGCCCTGAGATATAGAGTCGAGTATTACGATGTACACACTGGGCCATTGTTGTTGACTTTGTGCTTCGGGAAAGCGAGTGAATCGTCAAGGAGGAATAGTCGAAAGCCTTCTGAGAACATCCGTAAGGAGTTGGAATCGGGATTGGTACTGAGGCTACGGGCAAACATGTTTACGCGTTTGGAAATGAAGAATACGATACGCAAGGTGTATGATTGCCACGAACATAATTGATTTTCAAACTTTTTCACTCGCTTTTCCATTTCATCAAATTCATTATCGACAATCAGGCTACAATAAAGATTTTTGCCACCACGATGGTAATAGAGACGATCCTATATATAATTTATCATAAATCTATGTTGGTTTAAGAAAGAGCTCAGTCCACCAGGCTTTGTGCAACCTAACAAAAACATTCTTAGATTTCACACGCTTTCACACGCTTTTATATTCCTTGAACCTCTATACGCATTCAACCTCCAACAACAAATATAAAAGCTCGTCTATTTTATGGGCAAACAAATGTGACAGAAACAAATATCTTCTCGAGAAAAAACTCTTTCGCGCGAATAAAATTCACCGAGGCGCGCGTTTGACCGCTGACAGAACGTTAATTTATAATAGTCGAAATCCCTCCCGAAAGTATATGTATATACCTATATATCGGGGGCGAACGTGCGAAAGAAGACCGAGAGAGAGAGAGAGAGAGAGAGAGGCGCACAACAACAATGAATACCATCGGAGAAAGAGAGGTCGGCAGGCGAGAGCGAGAGAGTCGGCAAAAGCCACAAATTATAGGCGATTGCCCTGACTCTCGCTTGAGAGGGAGGGAGTGAGAGAGAGAGACCGTTGTCTCTTGAGGTGACAAGCGGCGACTCTCTCGGCTCTCTCACCTGAAAAGGGATCGCACCCCATTGGTGTAGACGTTACAAATCATTTTTTTTTTTTTTTTTTTTGAGAAACCACTTTGCTCGTCGTCGCCGCGCGTCGAGAACATTTTTCTCTCGCCATTCAATTATAGCGAGGTCCTTCGAGATTTTTTTTTTTTTGTTTGTTTCGTGATATTTTGAGTGGCGTTATTTTCTCACAATTTCGAACGAGGGTACCTGGATTATGTAATATTTGAAAAATGTATTTCTGCTGAATAGTATGATAACTAATATTGTTAGCTTTATTGATAGAAAAGTACTTGCGTGAATAAATACAATGCAATAAACGATAAAATTTAACAAC
Source organism: Torymus sinensis (assembly GCA_030522985.1). Lineage (NCBI taxonomy): Eukaryota > Metazoa > Arthropoda > Insecta > Hymenoptera > Torymidae > Torymus > Torymus sinensis. The sequence continues at coordinate 1,770 of JAPYZP010003912.1, forward strand.
AAAATTTTGACGTATATTTCATGAATTAATTTGCATAATTTTAAGAAATGACCAGCACTCGCGTAACCTATCAAGCCACGTATTTAGAATTTCAAACGCTAAGCTCGACACTTAAACGAAACAATCAAAATTAATGTGAGAATCACGGACGTGTGAGAAAATACCACTATTGAAATTCCTCCACTCAAATAATAGGGTCGGCCGCTTGAACGCCCTAAAACCACGAGATTTTTGGTAATTTTCCACTCGCCTGCTACGAGAAGTGTGTGTCTGCTACAGAAAACCTCTTGAAGGTCAGAAAATTGGAGTCGCCTTCGAAGGTGATCCGTCGAGAGCCAGACACAGACGGGCGCGCGCGCGCGAGAAAAAAGAAAAGAAAATTATGAATAATGACACACGAGGGGATCAGAGCCTCGCTCGTTGGGCGCGCGTGAGCCTCCTTTGAAATGCCCACGCCACTGGTAACGGACCCTGGCGACGCAGCTTTTCAAGAGAGTGCGAAGACGGTTACGAGGAGAGGAACTCGTTAGGTCGAATGATAAGTCGGAGCAATTTCACGTATGGGATATGGGGAGGCGCGCGTGTGTGGGTCTGTGTGAAACGAGCGACCCGAAATCTCGTCTCGAGTTCAGCCGCTGATGGACAAACCCTAGACGGTTGACATTAATAACCTAGACTCAAAAAAGACTAACCCGATCGGTGTGTCCTTTTTTTTATACCGGGATTTTTTGATGAATTGTCCAGGCGTGTAACGAATATTTTTATAGAATATTATTAAAAAAAACGAATTTACTGTTCACTTCGATGATTATTTGTTTTTTTAAGCAACGCTTTAGAAGAAAACTATGAATAAGTTGTAAAGGAATGTCGAATATTTTAATTGATATTTATCACGTTATAAAGCCTCCTCGTCGGCGCAAACACAATAAAACGCCGCGATACCTTTGAACTCCCGCCAATAAATAAGTAATCATTTACTCAACAAACGTTTAACAGCGCACCGCCCGACTATAAAAAGTCCCGGCGTACGTAATTCGCTAATGTTTCTCTGATTTACGCACGATATTATATCCAGCCACTACTGAGGTAGCTCTTTCCCAAGCGATTCTCCCGACGTATAAAACTTATTAAACATATATTTTTACTTCCCAACGCGGCACGACACACGCTCGAGGCTCCTTCGATATCGAAAACGCTAAACACTTAAAATTACATTTAATTGCGCGCGCTAGCTCCTCTCTCCCTCTCTCTCTCACTCTCTAAAAAGACCGCGCCGACAGGGAATAAAAGGCTCTATAGCGCTGCAAGACCAAAGTGCCGCTAACTCAGCTACTTAATGTAAACTATTAATTAGACACCGCGTGCGCGCGCGCGCCCGCATATATGCGCAACAATTTCGCGAGTATAATCCGCGTATACGCGAGCGGTGCATGCGAGAATCGATTCGCCGACGTGGAATCCGTAAATCTGGCGATTTAATGGCCGTGCACACCGGTGCGCAATGCGCGCGGTCCGGTATCGCGCGCACCCGTGCGATAAGGCCGCGGGTGCAGAACGACGTAACGTTATTAGCGAGACCCCGCCGCGGTAGGAGAGAGAAAGAGCTACCGCGGGGGGATAATCGTAAATGCGCGACGACACGGATTCCGGATTCTTGCGCTGATGCGCGCGCGTATAGTGTGTGCCGACAGGAGATATATGTTTGTATGATACCGCGGCTGGGGATTTTTTTTTCTTACTTGGGAGTGGAAGGTATGGTACTCGCGTGCAGTGACATCGTGTTTGTTCCACTGTCCGTGACTGAAAGAATTGATTACTTCTTTTTTTGTATAGGTTTTTTTTTGCGTGGTGTAATAGTTTTTCCTTGTAAAAGAATGTTCAATTAATTTATTACTCATATTTGACAGGCGCGTACAGCGTTTCACTTGTAATGCCTCGGCACTGTACGACACACAAAGAGTGATTATAAAATGTGACGACGGGCCAATAGTAAACAATATTTCCAAAAGTAATTTATAGACAAGGAAAAAGAGCCGGTACGCTTTTGATGGATTATCGATTATCATATTTAATAGATTTACTCTAGTTCCATCTCGCGTCTCTCTCTCTCTCCCTGGATACATAAATCACTCTAAATCGTGTGCGCGTCCCTCAATACGCCTTCTCACGATCCGTCGCCTCGCTTAGCATATATAAAAAATCTCTCCTTCGATGCGCCGCGCGTACTTCAAATTTCGGGACATGCACACACATCGCCGCGCACTCGTCTACACCATACGCGTATATATACACACATCAGCGATGCGATGGGAACCGCGACCTTCCTTTCTAATTTCACATGCAAAGCGTCCTGTGCGTGTGCCGTCGACATTCCTCGCGCGTAAGTATTCATTAACCAAAGTGACTTTGCCTATTCCGCGCGCGGCGAAAGAAGCAAACTCTCCGGCAAAATCGTCATCATTAACCGATAGGTAGCGTATAGAATATCCGCGGTAGCACGTTCCTATGGGTGTGCGAGAAAGAAAGACACAGAGAGGTCGGGGCACATAGGGGTTATATCCGAAAAGAGACGACTCAGCAAGATATATAATACGAAGGAAGACGCGCAGCAGGTAATTTCAAAGGACTACTGTACCGCGCGGTGCTACTTACTTCTTCTTCTTCCGGGGGGCAAAGGGAGCTCGCGCGCCGGAGAAAAGAGAAAATCAAGCAAAGTGCGCGCAGAGCAGCACGAGAGAGAGATATATATATATATATATAATCGTATATATATATACACTCGCGGCCAAAGCCGCGGGTTGCCTAGGCAACGCGCTAATTAGCTCAGCCGACTCTTTGGAGTGGATACTTGACTCTGTACTTGGTAACCTCTCTCTCTCTCCTACCCCTCGCGCTATACGGTCCACTCGAGGCCGCAGTGACAACCTGCCATGTCGGCATCCGGTGCGCGCGTCCGTACAATCGTTAATACCTCTTGTTAACGTTGCCATTTCGCGATGGCATGCGGCGCGCGTCCGTCCACTGTATATGTCTGTGTATATATATTGTCTGCGCGAGTGCGCGTATACGCGAGCCGATGATACATACGCTCGTTGCAAATTGAGGAAAGTACCCACTCGCGCGAGAGCAGCGTAATCCACTTGTAGGAAATATTATGTGTAACGCGCGCGCTTGGGTATATATATGCGTGTGTGTGTATTATACGGCGAGTGGATTTAAGTTATGGGATTCAATTATATTAATGAGAATTCGTCGAGGGTAGTTGTTATTGGGGATATGCGATGATGCGTATTATGTGTTTGCATTCCGCGTGTGTGGCGTAGTGCTCGGTTGCTGCTGCGAATTATTTTAATAAAGTTTCGTGTTCGTGGATTGAAGAAGATGCTTGATAATAAAATGTGAAAACTTTTGAGAGGGTAACAATGTTATTTATATTTAATAAATAAGATGTATAATTTTCTAAATGTTATTGGACTTTGTTAAAGAAAAAGTTTTGGAACGAACATTTTTGGTGCAAAAAATGTTTAGAAACATTTTTGAGAATTTATTTTAAAAGCTCTCATTTTCGTCGTTTGTGAGATTTTAAAGATCTAAAAAGGTTTATGAAACAGTATAACGGAGATAAATATTTTATATTTCTCAATCTAATTCTTTATATTATCATAATAATAAGACATTGTAATAGTTAAAAAAAAAGTAAAAATATATTTTTATTAGGGCTTAAGCACTTACATATAATAAATTAGTTTTGATAAAGCTCAGTACCAATGGACTAACAGCGGAGTTTTTCATTGTAAAACGTTGTCGCTTGAAATTTCAAGTCCTATCAGTGTACTTGATTATAAAAAAATAAAATATCAATAATTTCTTACGGAACGTGCGTAATCCGCTTGAATTCATAAATATTCATAAGATCATACACGCGGATCTCTCTGAAGTGGTTGCGGACAATGCATCTGTGCATGCGTGACGCGCCTCAAAACTAATATATGCGACTTCGACGACGGGAGTACAAAAGAGCCTTTTCACTTGAAGCAGCACCGCATGTCGGCAAACTTGTCATCACGAATGTCCCATTACTGGTAAAACCAACTATCTCGCCGTAATCGTGCACATAGTAGGTTATTTTCAAGGAAATGCGACAGTTTTTGTTTGCAATGCTGAACTTTCTTGCAGGAAGCGGAAATGAAGTTCCTTTCATCTCTCATCTCCTCGCGCTGAAAGAGAGTCGCATTGATCGAACCGCAAAAAAGGATATCGATTATTTATTCCGTTGCGTCACATGTCCACATTTCACATGCCGCTTACGTGTCTTATGGTCAACCATTTCCGATTCCCTTTCGTTACACCGTAATTTGCATAAGAATGGGGATCCCACACCGTATTGATCAACTATAATGCTTTTGTCATTTTTATATAATACATCAAGTACATAAGAAGATAAATTTAATTATAAATAACGAACACTAAAATTTCAACAATCCACTAAACAATTAATTCAATATTGTTTTGTTTACTTTCTTTCGATTTACTATTAAAAATTGAGAAATGAAAATTATTCAATTTAATATAATATTTAATCACACGGAAAAAATAAATTGTTAATTCTACTTTTCGCACAGTTGATTTCACTTGGAAATGACAAGTTAATTTTACTCACAACGATATCGCTAGAAATAACGTTAAAAAAAGTAGAATATTCCTTTTCAGAATTCGGAATCGGCATTCTAATTTTAAACATAAAGTTGTTCTTATTATAAATAAAGTTGATTTTACTTTCTTTTCGTATACTAATTTAACATTAAATTTTTTCAAACCAGGGGATTTTACTATTAATGCAAAAAAATTAGATATTTTGTCCCGTGCATCTATTTAACATTTTTATACCTGATTAAATACGATAATCAGCGTCAATACCGCACATTAACTTTAATGAAAATACCCCACGGTCAAAATGTCAAAACACCGCATCCCACATTTTTCCCGTATACATTAACATAGAATGGGCACTCGAAGGCATTCTGACAAGCGGGCGCTATATCAATATCCCATATCCACTCGACGATATCAAAATTCATGGTTTATGAATACGTCAAACGCCATCGGGGCTGATCCCGCGCGCGCTCGCGAAGAAGACGCGCGCGACTCGACCCGCGCACATAGCCCGTGATTTAGGGTCCGGCTGTCAGAGACGTCGAAACGACCAACAGAGAGACAGAGAGGGAGAAACAGCACGCATAGGAAACTCTTCGAGCCCCGAGGAATATATGCTATCTTTCTCTCCCTCTCTCTCCTCCTCCCCTTCGCGAGGGAGCAGACAGCGAGAGAGAAAGAGTAAGAGAGAACTGTTGAAACTGCAAGAGAGTTCCACAGCTCGAAGACAGCCGCAGTTGCACGCGCATATGTATATATACCGTAATACCGGTATAACTCCACTCTCGCGCTTTCTCTCTATCTCTTTCTCTCAGGTGTTACAGGTGCGTGCCGCTCGTAAAGATGCAAATACGAGCGCCTCTGTGTCTCTCTCTCTTTCTCTTTCTCCTTCCTTACTCTCTTCGAAGCGTATATGGACTCGTCAGCGGTAGAAAGAGAATGAAAGATACTGTCAGAAGCCGCGATTGCGAAAGAGCGGCGCGCGGCGGCGGCTGCGGTCTCCCTCGCAAAAACGCGGCCGCTGTTCACCCTTCGGTGTGTACACACACGCGCGCGCGCGTCTATATTGTGTGTGCGGAGCGCGAGAAAAGGGCAAACTGCGCGCGCGCGCGGGAGAAAGAGGGAAAAGACAAACGGCGCGACGAGGACGAAAAAGGGAGGGAGTAGAGAGACGAAGGGCGGCTGCTGCTGCCGCTGCTCTCGCTCACGGGAGTTCCGTATTCATATCCTGTTTGTGGAGCAAACAGGTCAGCGGAGCGCAACCCATTCTTCTTGCGGGAATTTTCGCGTCGCCCGGCCGAGCGCGCTGGTGGTCGCGCCCCGCGTCGACGCACGCACTTTTAAGGGTGTATATATATGTAGAACGGAGCTGCGCGTTTTCCAGAGAGTCGCCGCCGCCGCCCCGGTGCAGCAACAATGTGCGAGGGGTGTGTGTGTGCCGTCGGAAAGTTAAATTAAGGCTGGAATTACTAAAATAACACACGCGCGAGCGAGGTGGCCGCGGAGATGCGTTTACACACGCGTTGTTGGTTATGTGTGTGTGTGTGTGTGTGTGGACGCTCGGTAGCTCGGTTGGAGCGAGGTGTTGCTAAGAACGAAATAAGCTAATTATCGTCTTGCGGGCACGGTTAAAAATGCACGCGGTTACGTGGGGTGGATATGATTATGTGTACATTTTCCGGATGGAATGATCTATTTACCTTCTGTAAAGGCGGTGCTTTAGGTGTTTTTGGCGATTTCATGCGGTATAACTGAGAAATAATTTGTTGAAATTTTTATAATGTGTTTTATAAATGTATCGTTATTTTAATTTCATAGGATAATGAAACACTTGATGATGTGTATACGTTATTTTACACATCTGATATGTTTTAAAATATAATGATGGGGTGAGAGTACACCAAAGTTTATTTAAAAAGAAAAGCTTATGCCATAAGTATCATATTAACATAAGTTCAACTATATACATCAGAACGAAAACTTGTGAATATTTGTTCAAGGAGCCGAAAAATACATGATAAACACACTCGATGTGACAGAAAAAAAAAATACGACACCGCTGCATAAGTAATTCAGTTAAGCATATTCCCAGCCGCGTTTATATTTATGTGAAGAAGTCACCATTTAATAGTTTTCTAATCAAGCACATCGGACAAAAGAGAGGAGGCCAAAAACAACACGGCTCGCGTCGCACCATCGGCCATGACGACCAAACAATGACGCTCGAAAATTTCGAACAATCCCTGCCATTATCTTCCACCGGGCGCGAGGATGATCCTCCGGCCGAGGAAAAGCAATCGAGCGCATCCCGAATTCCCCGTCACCTCTTCATCGCCGTAAGACCACAGGAAAAACCAACTTGTCACTCGAGCCTGGCAATTTTCACATTTTCACTCCTAGAGCACTCGTACACACACGCCGTTCTCTCTCGCGACCAATTCCCTGAATATGGGGAGAAAGGCGCGGAGAGCGTTTCTTTATTTAGGCCCCGCGTCCAGTACAAACATGACGCTATATATAAGCCATAAGAGCGTCGACGAGAGAGAGAGAGGTGACTTCGAGTGGACGACGAGGAGGACCTACACACTACTGACGCGTCCTATACTCCAGAATAAATAAATAACGAGAAGAGATTCCGATGGACAATGACGAATTTCGACGCTGGCCCGTGTGTATGTGTATATACATATACGTGTATATAGTAGCCTCGATTTCTCGCTCACTAATCCCGTGGGATCGACGGGGATGTTGTTTTAAGGGCGTGAAACATGACAGGTGCACAATGGCCGGCGCGCACTCGTGCCGCAGGTGCGAATGGCCGAGAGATAAGTAGAGTGAGGGACGACGACTGCGGGGCCCGACGTGTGTGTGTGTACACACATACGATGGACGCGAGAATGACTGATTGTACGCGTGCGCTCGGGTAACGTGGCGCTGCTTTTTTGGGGGCGCGGAGGAGAGAGAGACGATGAAAACCGCCAATTTGCATCTTAACGCCGGGACGCACAAACTGAATTTTTCGGGTAAATCCGTCTCTCTCTCTCTGTTGCTTGGTTAAGTTAAATGATTAAAAGCCCATTGGCGACGGATAATTTCGTTGGTTTACGCACGCGCGCTTCGTTCGGAGAAATGTGTTATTAACGAGAGTTGCAGCGCTCCGGCTGATCCCCTCCTATACTTTCATTTGCTTGTGCAGCTTGAGGTGTACGTATACGTACATAATATATATACGTGTTCCGCGAAGTATAGACAAATGATGTGGATCGTGTAAACATCTTAAACATTCAATTTTGTATTAATATGGTCGCGTACATTGTAATAATACTCAATTAGGCGTTAACCAATTTTTTTCATACATTTTTTATTTATGCTTACATATACGTGTACCTTTTAATTTCTCGATTACATAATTTATTACAGTACTTTATTAACCCCAAGGAGCTATACATAACAGCCGGATGAATAATTTCAATTAATATCTCAATCAAACTTTTGTTATTCTCCGTAATAAACTGCTTACCCCGCAACATCACGCGCGAGAGCACCACACCATACATAACGATTCTAATAAATTAATCGGCCATTTATCAAAACGAGACCAAAAAGCCGGGCAATCTACATCCGTATATCGATGCACACGGAAGACTCTATCTCGTAATAACCCTCTCGGAGCTATGACCGAGGGGCACGCGCTCATGCAGCATCGATATATACACGCAGCAAAGAGCCTAAAAAAGAGGATCCAGCAATGCTCGCTCGCGCCTCGGAATCGTTGATAAACATCGCTAATACCCCGCACACGAACCATATAACCACGTGGCCCTAAACTCCGCGCTAAAGCGGATGAATCTTCCTTATACTAAACGCTATAGAGAGAGACAAAGAGAAAAAAAGATCCGTCCAAGAACGATCTGGCATCATCTGCACCGCCATGCAAAAGGACGATGCATATATGTTTGTACGTGTGGATCTCGCCAGTTCTCGAATTCGCTTACAGCACCGTAAAGGTTAGACGCAACGGCTCTCGCCTTATAAGTATCTCATCGCGCTCTCTTTCTATCTCACCCTCTTCCTTCCTCCCGCAGTCTCTTTCTCTCTCTCTCGTTTCATGGAAATTGAGCCTAAGCGCGCGCGCTCGCGACGAGTGCCTCGTAAATCTCCCTCGCGCGTTCGCTCTCACGGATGCGGATGTCGCGGTAATTGGTATTAAACGACGATCGGCGGGGCCCCCTGCGATCGGGCCCCGATTACGCGCCGCTCAATGAATACGCGGCTTTTACGACGCGCGTGCGCGCGCACACACACACACACACGGCACGAGCAAAGTGCATTCGCGAGCGTGCAAGCGTATATGTATATACGGCGAGGTTGCGTCTCGGACACGTGTCGAGAGGAGCAAACGGCGGTGGTGGTGGACTACCTCGCGCCATCTCGAGAATTCAATTTGCGTCCGCGAGGTCCGCTATAGCTTTTCTGCAGCGCGCATGCCGCGAGTGTGTGAGTGTGAGTGTATAACTCATGCGAATGCATGTGTATAGGGGGGGGGCAGAAGGATGAATGCAGAGTGCGCGCGCTCGAGTTTGTAGAGGCTGGAGGTTGCCGAAGAAGGGAATTACACGGAGGTGACTGCATGTGAATAACTGATGGTAATAAAAATTATTTTCAAATGTAGAGTGTGTATTAATTTTGGTATTAAGTGGTTTGATTGATATTTAAAAAAGTTTTCTGAAATCAGTTCAATTATGTCTTTTTGAAATTTTTATTTTTCATCTTGAAGTATTTTATTACAATGTTTATATAAGATTGTAAAGTGTTTTTTATTAGGCCTTTTTTCATTTATTTGGAATCTATACAGATATAGAAGGAAATAACAATTATTAAACCTTTATATTATTCTTTTTTAAGAAACATTCTCTCTTCCAATCCTATACTATAAGTAATTAAACTTTTGCCGCATAACTTTACCGAAAAGTAAAAGCAAAATCCAACCCATAAGCACCGTCGTTAAACTTTCCTCGGACACGCTTAAAGCTGCCGCGTATATACCGCGCGCGTCTTCTTTGTCCGAATGTGTGCTAAGCTAATAACCGTATAAACGGCGGAATCTCGCTGCGGCGCGCGTGCAAGCGTGAAGGAGCGCCGAAGACTCGCGCTATTACGCGCGGAAGAGACCCGGCTGCCTGCAAAAAGCCCCGGCTAATCGTATCGATAATTAATAGACTATATGCCTGCCGCGCTAATTGCCCGATCGATCGATCGTATACACGGGCGTGCAGCGCGCGAAAATTAATGAACCGGGAGGAGCGTGCGAACGCGGATTATGGCTGATGGTGTGTGTGT
>JAPYZP010003913.1:0-10879 GCA_030522985.1 Torymus sinensis
ATATCTATTATAGCCGAATTTTAGCACGGTTCTCGTGCTGCGTTGGTAGCGGACGGTTAAAGGCCATCGTAATATCATTAAATAATATATAAAATGACATGAAATCAATTGTTTTTCTTTTTATTAAAAAAGATAAAGCATACAAGCATGTATTTATATAAACGAAGCAACAATACCATAAAATGCATAAATAAAGTACAGAGAGTGAGAAGATTTTCTCTAGTGGCCGTGGTTCACAACTCAAATATTAATAATTCAAACTCCGGCGCGAGGTGTCCGCTTTTTCAACTTAAAGTCGACGTGTCCGCTTTTTGAAACAAAAATCGACGTGTCGGCTTTTCCAATGAAAAAACGACGTGTCCGCTTTTTGAACGAAAAATCGACGAGTCGGCTTTTCAAACGGAAAATCGACATGTCGGTTTTTTCAACCAAAAATCGACGTGTCGGCTTTTCTAACCGAAAATCGACTTGTCGGCTTTTTCCACCAAGCCGACGATTTACATTATTCTGATTTCATTGAATGAGAATACTTTCAAGGCTTTCCTGCCTCGAGCAGAATACCTCGGTGCAAGTTGGGGGCGAACGGCGGCGCTCGCTGATTGGTTGCCGCAGGGGCGGCCGAAAAAGGTGTGCAGATCGGCTGCAGCTAGGGTTGCACTGGCGGACTGCTCGGCGACCGAGTTGTGACGCGAGCTTCCGAGAAGCTCGCGGGGAGCGTCGACTCGCGAAGTTCGGGCAGAAAGTCGGGCTCGACAATTCCCCAAAACTAAAATAAAAAATAAAAAAGAAAGTCCGCAACCGTGTGGACGTCAATTCCTCCCATGGAAACGCGACTTTTTCCCATGGTGCGGAATTTAATTTAGAAGACGCGAATTGTAAAAGTATTAATCAACGATTTAAACCTATCACTCATTTGCGACGCGTTGCTCTACCGTTAAGAATTTTTCAATTTATTCAAAAATAAATTTAACTCTATATTTACAAATTTGCGTGTGTAGGTAGGTGTTGATTTTAAAGTTATAAAACTTGAATTGAGAAATAAAATGTGTGTGTAAATGTATGTTTGTGTTAGTGTATAATTTCATTTTAACAACGAAGATTATGGTCAAAGAAAAAGATTCTATACAATCCTATACCTATAGTAGGTGAAGAATAGTTTGGCGTTCGAACAGCACAAGTCGTACCTTGACCTCGCGTTTACTCGGATGCTGTAGCAATGATTGAGAGCGGGACAGATCTTCACTCGTCTATTCGTCTGGTGCATGTTCCCCTGCCGCGACAGCGGCGAGGAAGCTCGACTGCAATGAAGTCCCTGAAGTCGTTTATCAGGTATGGCTCGCCCAGCTAGTGGGTGAGCACGATCGTTGATGTGTGTGCGGACGTCGCGTCGTCAGCAGACGACGGCGTGTCGCTTCTCCGCCCCAGACTCACTGCTCAGCTCGTGTCAGCGGGTCCGCTGATGCAGCTGGCGCGTCGTCTGAAGTACTCCGGACTCGTGTCGGCTTAAGCGCCGATGCAGTCCGTGGAGCTGTTGTATCCCATGGTGTGCTCCGGACTCGTGTCGGCTAAGGTGCCGATGCAGTCCGTGGAGCGGATGCATTTGGAGAGGCGGCATAGTGCCGCATATCGTGGAGTTTAACCTGCTAGGCGGCGTACGCAGCCTCAGCAGGCCAGGTGTTCAGCACCCTTTTCAAGGCGCTGACCAGACGGTGGTTACGCCCTTTTTAAGGCGCAAGCATCACTGTTGATGCGCCTTTTTAAGGCGCAGGCTGGGTGGTTGTTACGCCCTGAGCTCTAGGGCGTCGGCATCGTCGCAGCATCTCTCCAGCGGCGAGAAGGGCCCAGTCTACCGGACGGCAAGTTGGGCTTGAACCTTCAGCTGCATAGGAGAGGGCAATGTTACGGACGAGGGCAAGTTGTCCAACTCGCAGGCACCGTGACGTTGGTCGTGGACGGCAGGCGTGAGCGCGGCTTGTCGCAGCCACGCGCTCTCACGCGGTCCTGGTTAGTGACGTAGGCGAAATGGCATTCGCTGACACTGTGGTTGGTTGAGTGTGCTGGACTTGGTAATGGGCCTGGGATGCGTCCAGGCATCGCAAAGCCCATATCGATGTCTGAAAAGTTTCTATGCGGCTGTGCATCGAAAATCCGACGCGTCTTCGAACGTACGTTCCGCAATGTGCGTGGATGATTTATTAAGTCGGTTGCGAGTGTGTCCAAGGGCATCGTCGGCTGTCGCGGGTGCTGTATGCCTTGAGCGGTCAGCTTTCCAGCCTTCGCTACGTGGCTAGCGCGCAATTAGCGACAACGAGCCGGACAACACTTCGCGTTTCGACTAGTGTCAACGTCTGGATGACACGAGAGAGGAGTTTGATAAAAATCAAGGCAGGCGATTACGCTCGTGAATGTGTTAAGTGCCATCGCTCAGATGCAGTGCCTAATTAGGCTGCAATAAGCGTTCGGCGTTCGACACGTCGACGAGATTATTGTTTTGAAGCTTAAAAATTAAATTTACCGACACCAGGACACGCGAAACAAGTCATCTATGTGGGCGGCTGTAACGCGGACACTCTCAGATTTCGCGCGACGGCGGAGGTTAGTGGATTTCCGCGGCGTTCACTAGGGTCAAAATAATTTTCGCACACTCGCGCCGAAATTCCGCGCAACCTTCGCGAATATAAAAAAAAAAAATTGTCCCGGTGTTCGCGAATAAAGCAGGATTCAGGCCTTTTGCCATACTTAACGTTTTTGATCACTTTACTTACACGTTATAATCGCGGCTGTATTGAGGTCGCGCGTAATTAGAGATCCGTATCGCGTCGCTTCCGCGGATGAAATTGCCAATGCATCGCTGGACTTTGGCAGCGCGTGGTCCGATAATCCTCGGCGAGTAGAAGTGGTGATGGAGGGCGCCACTAGCTGATTAATGACTACTAGAAGTCTGTTGTTGCGGAGCGTGCAAAACGTTCTTCGAGCGGATGCGTAAGTCGGTGAACTCGTCCAAATTCACTCCCGATTTTAAATCGTGAGCGCGAATTTTTCGAGTGCCCCACGTTCTGGGCGACATTTGACGTTAGCTCAGGGTCGGAGAGAGCATGAGAATGAAGGATGAGGAAATAAAATATATAAAAAAAAATCAAATATTAATTTTAAAATTAGATAATTCCTATTAACGGTAGAGCAAAAATTATAAATAATTAAATATAAGAAAAAAAGGACTAAAGGCGGATCGCGGTTCACGCTCTCGCAAGGGCGTTCCTGGAGTGTCCTGGTGACACCGAGCGTGGTTCGAAGTGTCACCCCCTTTTTGCGTGAGCGGAACGTGTTCGCATTTGGCGAGGGTCCGGACACTCCAGGCGCCGATAGCAACAAGTCGCTGATGGCGAGGAAGCCAGGGCCTAGCAAGGGCCAGGAGGTCCACCGCCCGCGAGGCGCGGAGGGCGAGTGTCGGTCCGGTATCCTGCCTCGAGCAGAATACCTCGGTGCGAGTCGGGGGCGAGCTGCGGCGCTCGCTGATTGGTTGCCGCAGGGGCGGCCGAAAAAGGTGTGCAGATCGGCTGCAGCTTGGGTTGCACTGGCGAAGCGCTTGGCGACCGAGTTGTGACGCGAGCTTCCGAGAAGCTCGCGGGGAGCGTCGACTCGCGAGGCTCGGGGAAAAAGTCGGGCTCTTCAATTCTCCAAAACTAAAATAAAAAATAAAAAAATTTAAAAAAAAGTCCGTAACCGTGCGGACGTCAAATTGTTATCAGTGAATAATTGTGTAAGAAGTCTTTGTCTGTACATTGGAGTATGCAATGACTAAATTGTCTTTCAACTACTTTGATTTCAACTTTTTTATAGTACTTTATGCTCAGCCTCGGCAGACACAATTACTAAGAAAATACTTAAACAACCGTAAACATTTGTTTAATACAATTAACACGCTTAAAAGAAAAAATAATTTTTTAGTACATTTTAACAACACAATTTTTGTCTAGTCCTTGTATTTCTTCGAATCTCATTTATTCAATAAGCATTCTTTTCAAATGATAATCGTAATTTTTATCATGAGTGTACAAATAATAATATTGTTTATAAAACTTTCTACGAAAGTACAAAATAAGGCAAGTACAGAAGTTTTTTCTGTTCCCTCTCTTCCCCCCTGTGTGCTCTCTCTCACCCCTATCCTTCCTCTTTCTCTCACCCTCTCTTAAAGTCCGTCAAACCATGTACCAAAACTTTAGTGAGAGCATACAACTTTTTTTTAAAAACAATTAACACGTTTAAAAAGAAAACTAATTTTTTAAGTACGTTTTAACAACACAATTTGTCTAGTCCTTTTATGTCTTCGAATCTCATGTATTCAATAAGCACTCTACAAATGGTACTACCTTTTTTCATGACTGTACAAATAATAATATTGTTAATATAAAACTTCCGGCGAAAGTATAAAATAAGCCAAGAATAAACGTTTTTCTGTATAATATCTGTGAAATAATAATATTTATGATTTTTTTTAAGAAATCAAATAAATGCCAGTGAAAAAGTCTTTTACTTTTTTGAGTCATTGGATGCTGAACAAATTATATGTAAGTAAGTACATTCAAATTGTTCACTGCAAGTCAAACAAACGAAAGTTGTGAAATCAATTATCGATAGTCAACTAATGCTAACAACTGTCAGAAACGACTCTATGATTGTTCTCAGAAATGTATTCAAATTTGTTCATCCTTCTATACAAATTAAACAGAAGAAAGTAATGAAATCAATTTAATGTAGTCAAGTATTCATAAGTTAACTTGACTCACATAATTTTAGACGCTTAGTCTAAAATAAATTATATCTATTTATTGGTCCTAACTTGTATACATTATCATTGTTGTAACAGGAAAAATGTGTATAATGTTTTACCTAGCTATTTACTAATTCAGTAAATTAATAATGAAAATACTGTGTTCTCTATGGAATGCAGAGTAAAAACCAATATAAGACAGTACTTAAATTCACACTCTTATTCTTGAGAGACTTTATTTGCACTATAGGCAAAATTATACAATAATTTTTGGTATATGCAATATAAACAACTTATACAATATAAACTATACAATCGCATAAATACATAATATTGGAATGCTTTCGCTCCTGTTACCAAACACACTCTTGGAATTTTCAGTTCCTGTGGAACACCCCTGCAGGTGGGCCTGGTCTTCTTCTTGAAAAAGGCGGCCAAGTATCCCGGCTCATGCATTCTCATGATTTTGTACATTAGCACGGCTGCACAGTGGAGACAGCAAGAGTAAACGCGGAGCCATCCGAGGCGCTTTCAATAAAGAGTTATGTGCTCGTCTCGCCTTACTCCATAGACATATCTAATGCATGCATTACTTAGCCTTTGCAGCCTAATTTTCTGTTGAAATGATGCATCGAGATATACTATTGCACAGTAGTCTAGGTGCGGTTGTTCCAGGGCTGTCTGTTGTGTAGTGTCGAATAAATCGCAGACTATAAAGGGCCTTGTTAACCTTACTTGCTACGAGATTGATGTACTCCTTCCAGGTAAGCTTGCTATTGAGCATTACCCCAAGACTCAAAACTTTGTCACTGAACGGAATGAATACTCCTGGCTGCGGAATGAATGCCTGGTAGTTGCCTCGCGACTAAGTCGTTAACGTTTCGTTTAGAACCGAAGAAAATAGCCTTGGTCTTGCTGGAGTGTAACTGCAGTCTTGCTCGTTCTGCCCAGTCAGCCACTTGTCTTGCTGCCTTCGTCAGAGACGCAATACCCTGCTCTTTGTCGTATGGATATAGATCTGTAAGTCATCCGCGTAAAAGATATGTTTGACTGTTCGTCCGTCGAGTATGTCTTGCAAGCCGTTCACGTAGAGGCTAAATAATAGAGGGCCAAGGACAGATCCCTGTGGCACTCCCAGATTGGTTTCGAGATACTCTGAATCGATATTGTTTTTTGCTATCACAGTCTGCGTACGTCCTTACAAGTAGGATGTGATCCACATAAGCGCCATCCTTGAAAATCCCAACTGTCGTAGTTTAGCTAATAATTTAGATGGGGAGATTGTGTCAGAGGCTTTGCCGAAGTCAAATAAGAGCAGAAGCGTGATTTTTTTCTTGTCGATAGTCATGCGAATGTCGTCAGTGATTTTAAGAAGGGCAGTCTGAGTACTATTGTGACGCCGGAAACCAGTCTGGAAGGGATCAATTATTTTATTTCGGTCTAGAAACTCCATGATTTCGGTATGAGCGATTTTTACGAGTACTTTGGAGAGAAAACACAGCAGTGCAATAGGACGGAAGTCGGAAATGAACGATGGTATTGACGTCTTTTTGAGTGCTATCAGCTGCGCCTGGTTCCAAAGACACGGAAAAATGCTCTGAGCGAAAGAAGAGTTAAAAAGTTGTACGATGAAGTCACCAATCGTCGGCAGAGCTTTCACTACCACACTTTGCGCAAACCCGTCCACCCCTCTCGCTTGTGAAGAAAAGTGCGAAATAGCAATTATAACATCATTTATGTTAATAGGTTTGAACGTGAAGCCATCCTCGGATGCAGCAGAAATAATATCAACTACATCGTCGATGCTTTCGAGTGGGGAGACGGAGACTTCCGCGAAGTGGGCGTTCAGCTCGCCGGGTGACAAATTAGAATCCTCCTCTTTACGCTTAGGTAGAAGGCCGAGGTTAAGCATTTCTTTCCCCATGTTTTTATTTTCATCAAGAGCATCAGTAATACGGTTGTGGAGAAATGTGTTATGTTCGTGCTCTAGGCGCACCTCGACCTCATCACTGAGCCGAAGAAACTCATGAAGCAGAGCAGCCTGCCCAGAACGCTTGTACCTCCTGTGCATGGCGTCTCGCTTCTTCATGAGGTGCTTCAAGTCAAGCCCAATCCATGGAGCATGGTACTTGCGCGGACTTATGGTCTTTAGTGGAGCTAAATCTTCCAGATCGGTTTCGAGAGCATTCATGGGTCTAGTCACACTGAGCCAGCGTGTTATTGAAAGCGCTTAAACTAATGCTGTTATAGTCTCTATACGTGAAAGATTCGCTTACTGCCACAGGTGAGAAGAGATTGATTGTAACATATATGATAGCATGCTTTCCGAAAGCTGGCAGCCATGAATTCTTGTAGTCTAGTATCGTGTCGTTTTGGTCTGTGAGTATTCAGTCAATCCATGTACGTGTTGTTGGAGTATGGTAGTGCGTAGGGCCATGTTCGACTAGCTGTAACGATAGCTTCTCGATCTGGTTTCTGACTGCGATTGAGTCGGCTGTATCCTCCAGTTGGTTGGCGTTTAGATCCCCCATTATTATTTTACTACTGTAATCTTGACTCAGCTCCTGAAGAATATTGAAGAAATTGCTATCTTTCTGCATAGGGATCTTTGGTGGCCTGTAGATGGCATCAACCAGCATGGGCGGAGAGGTACCTTGCTGCACACTACAGAATAAATATTCGGGAGTACCAGGTTTCCGTGGGCCTTCGGTATTTCAGCACGCCAGTTTGACTACCGTGTAGTCGTTGCGCACATACAAGGCCACGCCGCCACCATTGATGTTTCTGTCTTGCCTGACCAATGAAAAACCGCCTATATTAACAACGTGATTGTCTACGGTCGGTCCCAACCATGATTCCGCGATCGCAAATACGTTATAAGTAGAATTCTTCGCTAGGTATCGTCGAAGTTTTCGTATCCGGCATCTCAGCGAGTTGATGTTAATGAAGCCAGCTTTAAGAAAGCTCCCGTCCCTAACCCCTCCAGTAGTGGCCGAGGGTAGTCATGATGAGGCCGCTGGAATGCTGCTCAGTACCACTTCCTGACTATTTTCCGTTTAGGCACATAAGCGGCAGACTCCAGGTTTAACAGTTCTGTTTTTATATCACACGGCCGACTAGTCGGCCACTGTTTAGCTTAACGACGCAAGAGGGGGGTGAACTCGACTCGGACACCAAGCTCGTCTCTAGCTTCTCACATTGCTCCCCGACTGGGCACCGCGGCCGCAGGATGCGAGCTCTAATAATGTTATCTCGCACTAATGACGGCAGTACCGAGCTGAGAGCTGCGAAGGCAATATCGTTAACCGATTCTTGCGGAACCTAACAGTTTTCCTTTAAGACGCCTTTAATAATTATATCGCAGTTCTCAGCCGAGCACCCGCTGGTCTGCGCAGCCTCGAACTCAGTGCCCATCCGTGGAGAAGCGTGTAATGATCTGCCAAGATGGGAAGGATTTACCGAGTGACCGTCTTTACAAATTGGTAAGCTTTGATTACCATTAGAATTACTACTAGAACTAATGTTCCGAAATCATGAAGACTATCAACCCACACACACACACACACACACACACACACGCACACATCCACACTGCTACACTCACACGAATGGTAGCCGAATTTCACGCTCGACTATTCAGTTCACAGCAAGCTGCGACCGCGATAGCACAAGCACCGCAGACACGACACAACATACACAATCTCAAACTCACAGTAATCAAGTGATCTTTGTCCATCTTCTTTGCCGAACATCCAACCAACATTCACGAAACATTTGTTGGTCTTTCGAACCGGATCGGATGCAAGACTTTGGATCGTTGGACACTCGACATCTGCATCAACCTTGCATCTCTGCAAGTATATTGTGCATCCTCAACAACCAATAAGATCACTCGAATTGCCCTTATCGGGTATCGAACAAAAGGAGAAAATTTACTGATCTATCTTGTATGCATTGAAAAATGTTGTGTCTAAATTCCATTAATTCGACCGTGACCAGTCTTTACAAGTGTGCAGGTGTAGTGTATGTGTGTCGGTCGCGCGAGCCTTGTTTATATTGCTCTCTCTCTCTCCCTCTCTCTCTCCCTCGCTCTCTCTGTAGTTCTTTCCCTAGAGTAGCAAGCTGCAATCACGCCTGTAACGCGTATTGCTTTTTTCGCTTAGTGCTCGATGTTGAGACGCATATTCGTGTGCGCTCCCTGCCTCTTTTGAGGCAACCCTCTACGGCCTGCGCACCTCACCGCATGTCTCCATCTTCTGTAGCAGAGCCGTCTGCACTCACCAATCTCTCTCGCACATTCGTGCTCGGCGTGCTTAGTTCACGCTGCCTCTCGTTCTCGTACCTGTACGTGCTGATTGGCACACTCGTCTCTTTCACGTCTAAATTGACATGGAGGCTCTCATCGCCAAATAGCTCTCAGAATAAGCTTTAATGCTACATGCATTTACAAACCTCAAAAAGCGCCACGAGGAGATCTTGACGCTGAAAACGGACAAATACTCTTCAAACGATTACTTTGAGGCGGACTTCATGGATGAAGCTGAGGCTTCAAGAGGAGACTGGGAGCTGTCTATAGGTGACAGCAGAGATCTATTAAAATGGGATACGCTCGAAAAATTTATGCTGTCTAGGATCCAGGCATTGGAACGCACCGGGTCCTCAGGACCGTCTACGTCCACTGCCTCTACGAAAATCCCCAATAATAGGACAAATTCTTCATTTAATAATAAAGTTACTGCTCATACAGTTTCTAAAACCAAAACCTGTGTATGTTCTTACTGTCACGCAGAGCATTTCATCGCAGCTTGTGAGAAATTCCGTGCGTGTTCTGTTGATAATTGTCATAATTTTATTGTAGATAAACAACTCTGCTTCAACTGCCTTGGCCCGCATCGGATCGCTGATTGCCGCAGAACAAAAACTCGCAACGTGTGCCAAGGACGACATCACACGCTTATTCATCGACAGCAGACTGAACCTCTGGTTAGATCATCGGGATCATGTTATGGCCAGAGCGTTTATCGATCCGTGCTCAGAGGCCTCCTTCATCACGGAACGTATGGCGCAACGACTGCGGTTGGCTCTACAGTCAATTTTCGTGCCTGTCAATGGCGCTCTATGCACCACGGCAAACACAAGGGACTGTGATTATCTCCTCATGTTACAAAACCGATAAAAGTTGGACTATCGCAACGCTAATTCTGCTGCGGCTCACAGACTATCTACCTCCTCCAAGGTTCGTTAAGTCTCACATCTCGTTCGCCGAAGGTCTGCCCCTCGCCGACCCACAACTGGAGTTGCTTGATACATTTGACTTCATCATCGGAGCAGATGTCTTCCCTCGTATCATCGAAGCAGGCCTCCGCAAAAGCCCCGACGAGTGTACTATTGCTCAGGCAACCGGCCTCGGGTGGATCATCACTGGAGCACCTCCATCTGCCTCGACGAGCAATGCTCCGAAACCGCCACTATGGGTTACCAGTCTACAGTGCCTCGTGGATGGAAATCTCTCTATGCTGCTGGAACGATTTTGGATACAACAAGAAGCTGCAAAAATCTCGGTGCTTATGAGCAAGGATGAGGCCGAGTGTGAGGCATATTTTCTAGAAACCCACAAGCGAACGGAAAACGGGAAGTATGTTCTACGACAGCCTTTTCGATCAACCGTAAACCTTCTAGGCAGCTCTGAAGTCGCAGCAAGATCGATGCTTCATCGTATGGAAAAATCGTTCCTAGATCAACCTCAGCTTCAAGAAAAGTACGCAAGATTCATGGACGATTACCTCGATGCAGGGCATATGAAAGAAACACTACAGGATTACTCAAATGCTGACCAACCAGCATTTTTTCTGCCGCTCCATGGTGTTTTTAAAATCCATGGAGATACATCAAAGCTGCGCGTCGTCTTCAACGTATCAGTCAAGCTTCGTCAAGGTCTTCCGCTCAACGACTGCCTCCATACTGGTTCAAAACTACAAATGGACATCTTTGATATCCTGTTACGATGGAGAGAGCATCGTTTCGTTTTCCTCTGCCGATATTAAGCAGATGTTCACGCAGATTTTGATTGATCCTGAAGACCAGCGATATCAACAAATTATGTGGCGC
>JAPYZP010003914.1:0-10879 GCA_030522985.1 Torymus sinensis
ATGTACCAATAACTGTTAATAAACATAATACGCGTTGCAATCAAATGACACAGAAAAATTCTGACTTAATGAGGAAATGATTTCTCTATTTATAGTTATTTCCGTAATCTTCCAATGTCTAGGTATACGAATGATGCAAAATTCTCGAAAAATTGACGAATCCATCTCTTTACGTCTAGACCAAAATCTGCAATCGATCATCATTCTTACATCAGATATATTCGGTGCACATATTTCAGAGTCAAGGCTATATACGTACAACGCACCGCGGAGATTCGTGCCTATAAAAGTATACATAGTATAATTATGCGTCCTTCGAGTCGAAGTTGAACGTTTTTATCGTACTTTCATCTCACCCGAGAATCAGCTGATGAAACATTGGAACCTAGTTGAGTTAGATGAACCGTGAAAATGACCGCTCGTCGACCATTTACAGAGCGAGTAAAAACAAAACATTTCTTTCCTGGAATTTTAAACCAGTCAGGTGGTGTGATTTCCTGCGGTCGTTTTATGCGCTGTAGTTTCAGTTGCATAAAATGAGTCTGTATGGTGCTAATGACGTGTGTGGTTTGAAAAAAATTTATTTGAAAGTAATATTAGCGAATGCTATTGTGATTGCGCAATGGCTTATAGTTTTGCTTTTAAATTATTTGGGCATATTTTTAACTGGATTGTTTATTTTCAAAATAAATTTATTACGATTGCCTGTTATTGAGTATGTCAAGTGAGCGATAAATTATTCCTTAATTGAAAATATTTTTATCGTAGGTTGTCGTAGGATTAATTTTAAAAAATTGAATATTCATTACTGAAATACTTGGGAAAACGTAAATATCAACATCATTTGCTTGATTAACTGAAGTTCAAACTCAAGGAAAATGAGCACATCCAAAGTTCGAATAATTCAAGTTCAGCACTTAAAATTCAAGTAAAGTTTTTGTCTAATTTCAAATATAAAAGATATTAATCATCTTCAATTATGTCTCCATAATTAGAGTTAATGGAATTTAATTCAACGACTTTCAAATTGATGGTAATTTTCACTTCACTGAAAAGCATCAATATGAAAAATATTTTAATCAAAAGAATCATTATAACAAAGCAGGTTTATTTCTGCAAAAAAATTGTCTCATTTAACGAGAAAAAGTCAACCTCCCTGTTGAATAGGTCCGATAAAATCATACAGAGAAAAATGATATATGAAAAATTACAATACTATTTTATGTAATAACCAAGGGACAGACTAATTTTTTCATGAAAATCACTAAAATATATAGTAAAAATTACAAAATAATAGCAGTTTTCACTATAAATTATAGTAACTTTCATGAAAATTCTATGTGGTTTTGCACCCGAATCTACAAATTTTTATTAGTTTCTATCAGTCCTTTTCAACCGAGCTAGTAATCCATGCTAACAACCAAACAATTTCGTGTCAACAGCAATACTCAAAGACAAAAACTCTCATTTTTCCTTCATACCAACTCCCGAGAAGAAGAAACAAATCGTCCCTCCTTTCCTTCTTTCCTCCAACAACCTCCTCCTTTGTATCAAAAAGGGGTGGTCCTTCTGACGTGCGGCCAATTCACGCGGCGCGAGGATCTACGGCTCCGGCGATTGGCTCTTGCTCGAAATTTGAGTGCCGGCGGTGCGCAAGCGCGAAAGAGGAAATTGGATCGAAGCGCGCCGAGGTAATTTGGCAGTGTTGTCTCTCTCGACTGCTCGACGCGTACACCTGCACCTTAGATATAGAAGAGAAGCGAAGAGGCGACTGCTGGAGACGAATTTTGCTTACCGCGAGAGAGAGAGAGAGAGGGGGGAGAGGATTTCTTCGCGGGATTTGGCAGAGGAAGAAGTGAGGCATGTGCAGAGATGCAAGTGGAAGCAGTGTCGCCAGTGTTACAATGTCGTCTGTCAGCTGGATACAGAGAAAGAGTAGCTATTTGTTCCTGGGAATTGAGTTTAGGTTTCAGAATCATTTTAGAATATGAGTGCAGTTAAAGTGGCGATCGAATGGTGATCTTTGAGAGTTGTTTGGGGAAGATATTTATGGGGATGAATTGAAAAGTTTCTAACTGTTACATATACACATTATGAAAATTGCTTCTCTTGTTAGCTAATATTAATCACAATTGGATTGAAAAAAAATTTGAAAATGTTTAGTGAGGTGTGCTAATTAGGTTTTATTTGTCAGTTGATAACATCATACATGAAATCAAGTTTACCATCTAATCGAACTGATAATTATCCAATATTTAGTTATTTTAATAGGTATATTGTATGAAGTGCTTCGATAAAATGAATAAGTATCTAGATATCCTTTTGTGCATGTATATAGTAACATTGTAAGTAATTATTTCAGTAAAATACTTATTTCGGCAGCATTTTCAAAAACTTTACGTGCATTTTATTAAAGTTTTTGAGCGCGGCTATATCTGGATTTTCTTTTAGCAAAAGAAGTCATACGAATATCGTTCACATTATTTGTTACTTCATACCTTTCCACATACGACATGAGAGCAAACAGTATACGTTAATTCATAAGTATATATGCCGAAAAATCATCGACCACTCACACTCTTTCACGATTGACGCGTGAAAACTGGTGCGCGTGTCTGCACTGAAGATGTAAGTATTGTTTACTCGCTGCGAATTCGGCCCGGCTGCATAATACGCGCCTCGCATTTACATCAACGCGCGCTAACCCGACGAATGCTATTTGGACTTTTTCGGAACTTTAAATCTGTAATCCCGTTTCAACCTCTTTTCAAGTCGAGATGGAAAAATGTTATATACGCGGCCGTGGTTTTTTCACTTTTCTCCATTTCGTATTTTTTGTCCAGTGTTAGGATATATGGGCGCATACGCGAATTACGCGTACATAGAGAGAAGAAAATATTTTTTGGATACGAACAAATGAATTTTCGTTTATAGTTAGACAAAATCGTTAACACAGTTAATTCAGGAATCGTTTGAGTAAATAATTTAAACTTAACTGTACAAATGGTGGCTACGCGTGAGAGTATATGCAACTTTTTGCGTGAAGGGTCGGATGACGGCAGTGCAAATTTCGCCCACGAGCGTGAGTATATCAATTAACGAGTCCCGTCGAAAGTGAAATTTATTACGTGCGCGAAGGTGCGGGTTCGACAGATAACGAGGCGAATTGCTTATCGGAGGCTTATTGTTGATGGGATCGTTGCCTCGTTTAATAATCAGGATCAGCCGGGTCTACAAGAGAGAGAAAGTGAGATTTTTCTAATTTAAAATTTTAAGTCCTTTTTTTCGCGCGAATCACATTCCGAGATGCTTTTTTTCCTCGTCGATTATCGAAACTTATGTGCCGGTTAAAATTCTATCATTTGGGCGATAAAAAATTCATCCTCCACCCCTCACCTTCCGGATTCTATTTCTGGAGACGGACGTTTGTCGAGAGTCGATTCCATCATCAGTGAAATTTGTTTATCATTTTTTTTCCGCCTCCGCTCCGGTTTGGGAATTAATATTGCAAAATTCTGAATTTTAAACCTACTGTATTTTAAAAATATTCGTTTTTAAACTTTTTTTAACGGGTTCTCCTATTATAGCGAAGGATCGGATATAAATAAAAGAGAATCGAATCTTCGGAATTCTATTTTCAAACGAATTTTTATTGCGATCGAGCAGGAGAGTGATGGTAGTACAATTAAATTATATTCCTTTTCAGTTAGAATTATTGTGCACCTTGCTTTAATTATACTAGGTATGCGCATTATACACCAGTTAATTTGTTGAGCAGTATTCAAATACATTTAAAATTTTTAAGAAATATTGAAACAAAATTTTGGACCGAAAAAGTAGTATTTAAATAAATTAACGAATTATATAGCATTTTGAAAGTGGATGAATAGAAGCTTTCAAAACTATTTATTACACTTTAAAATGTCTCAGAAAAATTAGTGTTACAATATATCTTTAATTCAAAAACATAAAAGCAATGTAAACCGTAATTGTTTAATAAAGCCAATAATTTTACACGAAATACAGGAGCAATAACGATTACACGCGCACATTTATTACTCATTCAACGACGCGGATGCGATTCATTTATCAGGCGCGCGCCGATTGCCTCACTTTTCTCGATTTTCAAACCGGGTCTCTTATGATTTTAAAATCCCGATTTACTTGCGCCGGCGCGGTAAACTGGTTTTCTCGACGATTCTTGAAGATTTGATGCGTGTTATAAGCCATGCTGAAGAAACGCGATCTTCAAGCAGACGCAGGAATGTGAAAAACAATTTTCCGATTTCTGAGATACTGCGGTATTGATTTTTCGGTCAGCGGAGATCGATTTTTTCAGAAATTTTGCGCGGAAAAAATGTATATGTATATGACGCAACACTGCCAAAGGCGCGTAATCGTCGCCGGATTACGCAACGAGGATACGGTAGCTTGCATATTCATAGCACCAAAGGTGCGTATGTATATGTAGTAGCGTATGTATGTAGCGTAGTGCGTATGTATCGGTTCGAATTTGTTGCATGCACACCTATACTACCGGGACGCGAATAGCCGCGCCAATCAAGTTTGGAAAAAAGCGAAGATCGATGTACTCGCAAAAAGGAATTTCAGGTGTTTGGAATTTAAGATAAAAATGTGCGCGTAAAAGTTACCTTGGTACAATTATTTGTCGAATGCTGAGTGTATTTTTGCACAGGGAAATTCTTTGATGGATTCTTCAGATGGTAAGGAAACGATGAATGAGATGGACAAAATTTTAGGTCAATTTTATAATACGTTTTAGAAATAAATTGATAAATGTATGCGAAAGTCTATAATTGAATGTACAAATAAATATGCAGACTTTTAATCCTTTTCAATGCATAAATGAATGAAGGCTCAATCAAGATTCTAGGAGTAGAAAGAAGCATTTCAGGTATGTTCACCAAAACCTGTTGGCCAGGCCCTGCCCACGCGATATCCAGACGCTGATTTGTCTTCCACCGAGACGACGGGATCAAGACGAACAAGACAGGAATCTCGTACCGTTCGTGTTTTGGACACTGAAATCTTATTTTGCCCATGCGTAGTATGCGTGACAACGAATCACATGTCTTTTCCCCCCATAAGAAACCAGATAGACCAGTTTTTCTGCCAATGCGGGATCTCGATGCTCGGGAGGCTCGACACCGTCGCCGAGGCTGAGTGCGAGGTTAAATTTAATTGATAATAAAGCGGAACGCGCGTAATGTAAATAAAAAATAAATCAACTGGTAGGAATGTTGGAGAGGTGTAGCCGACGCCCGATCTTTCTTTTTTTTATTGAAAGTGGGCGTGAGCGCGCACATAAAATGATCAGGCGAGCGAAGAGGGGAAAATCCTTTGCATCATGAAGTGGAGTTGTATTTTGTCTATAAAATTATCTTGGCTAGTGATTTAATCTTAATCTATAGAGTACAAAGTTATTAAATCGAAAAAGTTTAATGTGAAGTAATTAGAAACGATCGTTTCATTAAAAATCCAGAATTCCTTGAAGAATTTGAAGGCATCATTTTGCAAAAATTTTAATTACAAAAATAAATGCGTGAGATTAAAAAAACTTTTTGTGATAACCAATCAATAATATAGTAATTAGTAGAGCATTTAAAGTTATTATCATTTGTATAATTTTATCGATATTCAACATCAGAATCAGAATATTATAACAGATTAAATGCAAGAATTTGAATAATTTATCCTTCCTCGAACTATAATTAAAAACTCAAGCTGGATACTTAAGAAATTGAAATTTTGCTGTAGTATTATAGAAAAATGAAGTTATTGATTTTCTGCTATCCACTTACGCAAAATAAAAAAAATAAAAGCCAAACCCCCAATCATTTATGTACCTCTTACATTTCCAGTTTTTCTTAACTTGATCAAATGCATGAACACGAAATCACTGAAATTATACCATCGACATAATAACACAAATCTGAAAAAACAACAAGTGTTTAACTACCGAGTATAATCAAACCATTTACCATTTTACTCCACTGTTTAAACGCTTCGGACAACTTATTTATTTACATCGTTTTATCAGGTAGTGGCGACTTCCCGCAGAAAGCCACGTGCGCTTTAATCACCCGCGTATCAGTATAAGTAATAGCTCGAATTACGAAAACCTCGCAGATCCCTTATCCAAGAGAATCATTTTACAGCAAAGTTACCAAAATGCTGATTCCACCAACATTAATCTCGCCACCCCACAGTATTGCCAACAGAAACAAAAACAAGGAAAATTTTACCTTATCAGGCGGCGAGCTGCTCAACGACTCCAACCGCTTCCTCTGGTTTATCATCATCTTCAACAGTTAGCTGGATATGCTCCTCTGGAATTCCCGAGACGACGGCAACTGCAGCTGCTCGACCGATCAACTTCGGCGTTTCGAGCGTACACTGATTAAGCGGCGGCAAGGTCCGCGTTTTAACTTGTCGTCCGCGCGACCGACCGACGACTCGTTCACACCACGCCTCCGCTCCGTGCGAGCGCAAGCGCCGGCGCGTGCCATAAGTTGAAAAGGAAAGGAAATGGAAATCGGAGTCGACCTATCGACGCGCGTACGAAATAACGTTGCTATTTTTTTTTCTTCTTCTTTTGTGATGCTACCCCCCGGTTTATCGGTGCAGACAATTATTACGATGGCTCGTACGAGAAAAGCGCATTTCGTCAGAAAGCAGTGATAGGGAGAGAGTGAGAGAGAAAGAGAGAGAGAGAGAGAGAGAGAGAGGAATTGCGATGCATCTTTGTTGGGAGCTGGGCCAATCTCCCGGTTTTTTTTGCGAAAACACCGGCCGCGAAATTTATTATCTGCAGGGGTTTCTTGACGCAAGCTGCTTCGATGCGTGATCTCTTTTTGCACAAAAACTTGCAAATGCATTTGCACATTATTGTATGAAGATGTTTACGATTATATTATTGATACGGAATGCAGCAGGTAAAATAGTGTTAGGAATGAGCTGAGAGAGAACAAATTTGGGATAACACTGCAGTTGTTATATAGTGAAACCTATCGAAATTACAGTTACAACAGTTGTTTAATTAAGACGTAGAGAAAAATATTTTATGGCGAGGGAAGGTCTATATCAGTACGATTATTGTTTTGATTGACTAATTGGTAATTATAGATAACGAGGATTGCAACTTTTCTGGATATAGAAATAAGTTGAAAATATTGCATTTGAAGTTTAACATTTCAAAATATTTTATTTACAGAAAACTTGAATGATAAGATGCGAATACAAAGTTTATCCTGCAGCGTGCAAATCAGACTTGATAATACGCAATAAGGCGATGAATATTGATTAATTGAGTTTAGATCTTCATGCATAAAACATGATTATTGAAAATCTATGAATCATCACAATATCATTATCATTGCAGCTCGTACAGGTTTGTTTATCACTCAGGGTATATTTTCCTTTTAATATTGAATGAAACTTCGATTTAATCAGTTTAATGTGATTAGGAACTTTTTAATTATTCTTGTCTTCAAAACTATCTGATAATTTTGTCTTTTTTACATTATTGTATAAATTATCTATATTTACATAAACATCACATAATATAGCAGGTCACATTTATTTTAGAAATCCTTTCAGGAATTTCAGCTTGCACTCTTAAACTCATTTTAACGCGCTTCAATTTTATGTCTAGATCATTCGGTAAAGATTTTATATTTTATAAGACACTTAATTTGTTTTCAACAGGTTTTGCAAGGTACTAAAAACTTCTTTATAGTTTTAGAATATTCTCGATTCGGTAACTTTCGCTCGGAATGTATCAAAAAGTATTATTATCAGAGTAATTGTGCAACTAAAATTAGAAAGGTAAAATCTTGTAAAAACAAAATAAAAACAAAAAAAACAAAAAAATAACAAGATTTCTTATTTTTTTAAATTTCGGTAATGTTCCTAACAATTTTGGATAAAAATTGAAAATATCATTAAAAAATTGATCAGAATCAAAAAAGTTTATGTAAAAATAAACTTGAAACAAAGAAATGTAGCAAGATTAAGTACAGACTTAAGTAATGCCTAGCATTAGGTAGCATGAATAAGTTAAGCTCGTAACACGAGTGTACAACATGTTTAGTATCCATTCGATATTTACAAATAGAGGCCATTGGCTCAGCAAAATTTATGTATCTTTTAAAACTTGAACTCTTCTAATAAATTTTTCATCTGTCTCTAATTCCTCTTCCTGGGAATTTCCGCCACATCATCATTGCACGTGTCCCTCGAGTTCAAATACTAAATCAGCATACCTCGACATTCTCAAAAATTCAAAAACATGTTATAAACTCTCATAAACTAAATCGCTTGTAGTCACACGCATACAGTCAAGCTTGCCCCCAAATAATTCATTCCTTGTTAATGTTTTCCGAAAAAAACCTTAGTGCGACCGCGACGAGAAGCTTGCATCGCAAGCCACGCGACTTTTTCCTACCCTGGTTATCCATTCCATTAAAAATTATAGCGAATGAACTGGAGAATCGCAATTCGTGGGCTTGTCTTATTTGCATCTGACGCATAATAATAAAGTTTCTTTAAAAAGCGGAGAGTCTGCATGCGCGCGTTTTATTATCTCTCACTCAGCTCGGGCGTGAACGAGTGACCAATCGGTGCCCATTTCCCGAAAGTTAACACGCACGAATCTGCAGTATCGCGGGAGAGCGGAATCGTAAAAGTGGTAAACAGAATTCGAACTCGCGCGGCGTGCATACACTTATCTCGGCGAAGTTCGTAGAGTGAGGTATAAAGACTGCTGTTACTACGTTAGACGAAATCTCTAAGTGCCATCGACTGCAAATTCGCCAGTTCACCGGAAAAAAAGACTTGGGCAAAAAGGTGTAATTAATTTACTTGTGATCCCTTCTTAAAAAAGTGATGACCGGAAGAAGTGAAGCCTCTATAGATTTGATCTGTGATTGACCCTTGGATAAAAGGCGCGAGAATTCAAAATTAAATAAGCAATTTTATTTGATATTATTATTTATTGGAATGAAAATGATTAAAGTGAAAAGTATTAAATAAATATAATAATCAAATTAATGTTGATTGTAGCTTAAAAAAAAATAAATAACATGTTTTAATTATTTGTTAAAGTGATGTTAAGAAGTAGTAAAGCATTTCAAAACACAAAACGATTAGTTATTGAATTTTACGGTAAAATTCAAAACAATAAGCAATGTATCTTACAAGAATTAATTATGGTAATATTAGAATAAATTATGTCAATATTATGTTCAGATTTTATGCTTTATTTGATACTTCATGAAAAAAAAATTCGATTAAGTTTATAGTTTCGAGCTTCAAAATTTAGTATTTGTCAAGAGTAAGTGTACTACAGTATTATATCAATCATTAAAGATGCATTAAAATTATAACAAAAAGATTTCCGGCTCATGAGGAATAAATTATTCTTAGCATGTTTAAAAAAAAAGTACATAGAGCGCGCGCAGCGCGCATGGATTTCGCTAGTACTTTTAAATATGTCGATACGTGAGGATTCGTTTCAGTATTCTTTGGTTAGATAATCAAAAAGAATTTCGACGACACCATTGTACATAAATGTTTAAAATTTGATTAGAGTGAAACGTATTAGTAATAAATAAATAAAAAAACCGTTGCTAACTTATTGGCACGTAGCTTCGTCCAAATTAATTTATCTCTCCTATATGTGTAGTATAATACAGTTCAAATATAAAATATGTTTATTCATTCTACATGTTTTTCGAGAAAACATGTTAGAAACATGTTTTAAGTCATTAGAAGTCAAAATATGCTATTTTTAGATAATGTCGCTGTGTGTGTGTGTGTGTGTGTGTGTGTGTGTGTGTGCGTGTGTGTGTGTGTGTGCGTGTGTGTGTGTGTGTGTGTGTGTGAGTGTGTGTCTGTGTGTATGTGGACAGCTGTAACTTTTGCAATTTTTATCCGATCTTTTTCGGACAAAGCTCAAAAGATTTGATTTGCTTTCAATATAATTGGAAAAAAATATAATATTGTATGGTTCTTTGTTTAATTTTTTTTATATCGATTTTTCACTTTTTGAAAAATTATTTTTCATATTTCAAAAGCTTTAGCATTAATATCGTGTTATTATTAAAAATTCATTTAAGAGAGCGACGTTGGCTCAGTCGTTAGCATGCTAGTCACGGAAACAACATCGTTCCAGGGGTCGTGGGTTCGATTCCCGGTGAAATCACTCGAATTTTTTTTCGGGCTGTTTTTCAGCGGGAAAAGTACCAAGACACCGGCTGCTTTAAGACGGGTTTTTTCCCCGGGATTTCCCTTCAGTTGGAATCCCGGGTTATTATTCCCTTGCCTTTCAAGGCGCAAACCTGGCCGAATGCGAAGCAGTGTTAGGGAAATAGGAAGGTCGATAAGGTAGGTGTAGGCCGAATAGAAACCGATGCAGTAGGCAGGGAACGCCGGCCTTACCGGCCGGGAGCTGGACCTGAAATATGGACCTTCCCGGAGAGGCTTACCCTGGAAGACGGACCCGATGCCTCTCCCTCCGGGGGCAGAGAGTGTTGGCTTAACCAACAAGGTGCGCGACTGAAATATGTCCTCACCGGAATGTCTTCTAGGAGGGTGAAGAAATAGGTAGAATATATGATAGGGAATATAAGTGAGGTTTCAGGATTGTCATTCATTTTAATTACATTTTCAGGATAATTAATTCTTCTACTAAAAATGTGGAACGTCTGATTCACTAAATCTAGTCGAGAAAAATGGAGTGGTAAAGCCTTTTATAAATATGGGTTTGAATAATTTTTCAATTATTGAATTAAAATATTGTCTAGATGGAGCTTATACCAGGGTATGACGTTTATTTAAGCGAGTCTAAGGTCAAAAA
>JAPYZP010003915.1:0-15072 GCA_030522985.1 Torymus sinensis
ATACAAACTTCTAACACTTATATTCATGTTTCTAGAGAGATTTAAAGAAATCGAAAATTTTACTATTACAAAGCTTCCTCTAGGAGGAAGCAAAAAATGCATAAGTTATGAAGTTTTTACTAAAAAATTCACTTTTTGGAAAAATGCATTTTTTTCAAAAACGACATTTCTTTTATGCAAATTTACATGAAGATAGAGGGTGTAAATATCCACAAAACTATGTGTGCTACATCTCCTGTTTTTTTCTTAGGAGAGAGCAAAAAAATAAAATAAAATCCTACATTTTCCTGCTTATGGTCGTAGAAAACATATAGTCATTATAAATAGACTTGTATACATACGCAATTAGTGCATATATGGCTTTCTAGATTTTTGGATTTTATACTGCCTTTGGTTTTCTTTTTCTTTGTTTTCACTTCAATAACGTTTTAGCTGTAAAGCAATGTGCTTTATCTTTATATATTTCTTTAATCCACACATGAGTTTTTTGAATTCCAGGATACTTTAACACTTGAAGCCAACAAACATTTTTATTTTTTTCTACATTTTTCTGTCAACGTCTTGCAAATGAATTACTTTAATTGCATTAGTATAATTTTGAATACATTTTACAAACTCATTAGCATTTTGTATGGCTTCTTCAAGGGGCTTTTGAAGATTATGGGAAGTAACATAATGCTTTGCATACCTGTAGGAATTAAAATGAGCACCTTATAATATCAAATGGTTGTTTTCTGCTACTGGACATGGTACAGGAACATGGTGGTGTGAACGAACTTATTATAAAGATAACGCACACTGCTCTACAGCCAAAATTGCCAATCGTCCGCTTATTGAAGTGAAAACCAAGAAAAAGTAAACCAAAGGCACTCATAAAATTAAAAAATTCAAAAAGCTGAAAAGTGAGAGATTCAAATCATTTATTGTGCTTGCGTATATTGTTCGAGTTCGTATAGATTGTCTATTTTGAGAAAAATGCATTTTTTAATAAAAAATCCATATGCATTTTTTCGTTTGTATGTACGTAAATATCATGCATATTAAACTAAGTAATCAACTGCAACCGATTCAATTACAACCATTCGCAGAGAAAAGTCATCTCTGCCGACCTTAAAATCTCCACTTCACCGATATCCATCAAACTTCTACCCTCTCCCTATCCAAAGAGTAGCCGAAACTCACACAAATCCGTCAATTGAACCTCAGCGAAAAACGAAGACTGTCGCGGAGCAGCAGCACTCGCTCCTCCCTCACATTTAACTTCTCGCATTCCCGTTATTATTTTCTCCGTCCTTTATATCCTCTTTCCCCCTTCTCACCCATCTCGTTTCCGAGCGGCTGGTATCCCTCTCTCTCTGCCTTCGCGCGCAGGTGACGGCGTGTTGCGCGCGAGTTGCATAATGAATAATGCGCCGCCGAACCGCAAGCCGTTCTCTCTCTCTCTCTCTCTCTCTCCCTCTCTCTGTGCTGTCCTTCCGGCTGGCTGACTGAATGACAGCCAGTCGAGGAAAAACCGCTGATTGGCCGCCCACCGACGCGGCCGCCAAGCCGATGTGTCTGCTGCCGCTGCTGCTGCTGCTGCCAAGCCGCTTCCCTCTCCTTCCTTCCTGCAGGCGGTTATTTCGCGAGCGAGCGTGCTAGTGTGGGTGTATATGCATACATATACGTGTGTAGCTTCCCCCTTTGGTCTGCCGGCGACTTTGTCGCTTTCTGTTTCTCTTTCTTGCATGTTGGATTGCTTTGTCTCTCACTCTTTACCCTATTCGCGGTTTTTAGGGTAATATATGGATGTAGCAGGGTGACGTAAGGGCTTAGGCGGAAGGCGGGGAGGTATATAGTGTGTATTGCGGGTAGCTAGTTCGATCAAAGGTGATATAGGGTTGTTGTAGGTCGATTTGCCCGAATTGCTATAGGTTCATTGCTATTCTTCGGTTTTATTAACTATTCTTCATGCAGAAGATGTAATTTTTTACATTTTTTTGTTTATTCAAAGAAATCCAGGATCAAACTTTTTCAAAATCGAAATTTCAGGTGGGTTCGGAATTCATTCAAAATGTGCATCTACAGCAATATAGTATAGAGGTAAAGCACAAGAGTTGCAATGACGATTTCAAACAGCTGAAAAAATATTACCTTTTCCGAACGTGTCTATTAGGAGGTAGTCTATTAGGATCTTGATTTTCCATCTGGCAACATAGGTTCGAATTCCATTAAGAGCGGGATATAAGGATCGGAACGCCACCTACTGTCAAAAATCTTTTTTGGCAATTAAAATAATTTAAAGCCTTTATAATATAAAAATCGAGTCCTCGCACTTATATATATGAGGTATTAAAGAAAGCATTAAGTTTTCATAAACAATTAATGCCGATCAATTAATACGTAGGGTCGACGTACCAGTTTTGGCCACTGCTCCGTTTTTGGCCACATATCCATGTTATTAAATGTTAATAAAGTGGCCAGAACCGGTACATCTACCCTATTTTGTATAGAGAAACGCGGGGAGCAACTTACTGTAAAGCCCACTGGACATTTGATACTTCTCTACACAATATAAATTCATTTATTCACCTATGAATGAGTTAAATCCGAGTTTTCTACGGTGTATACTTCCTGAGATATTAAACTTTAAAGATTTTCATTTTTTTTTTTAAGTGAGCTTTAACCTTTGACCGCCCCCTAACATATAGTTACGTTCATTGTAATTGAAAATTTTGCAGAAGAAATTGTAAAATTCAAGTTTTGTACCAGAACCACTTTCTTTTAGACCGAATCCATTTCAAATGGTCAGTCCATTTCAAATGACTGCGCTCATGACACCGATCATATTAAAATTGAAGGACGTATGCTTCTCTTAAAATGACTTGAACCGCATTTTTTACATAATCCTGAAGAAACAGAGTTTTTTGCCTTACAAGGTGGCCAATGACAGTCCATGTAACTTACTTTTTAAATTCATGAAACTTGTTTAGTAGTAATTCTTATTAACTTCTAGACGTGCAAAAAGTGAGTTATGATTAATTTCAAATTTATAATTACACTTAAATTACTGAAAACACGTATAGATAACGTCATCGAGACGCTGCGATCTGTTCCGGAGTCGGGCTTTAGGTATAGAGAGTTAAGACCGTCGATATCACGTGCTCCACACTCTACTATATATAACTATACAGACATGAAAGTTCACTCTGATGGTAAACATTAGAATTGGTATCCGAAATGTAGGGGCATTTAGATTTTAGAACCATCTCTGTCGAGGGATAGTCGTTATAATGGTTCTCACATAGTTCATGCGAATGTGTGTTTCCCTCAATCACTCTAAAGAGGAAGTTGTCACTGAATACGAAATTAAATGAGAAAAAGAGTAGCGATTTACCAATCATGCACTAGGATTAGTAAACAATTCCCACCAAAATGTCAACTGCGGTCGACCAAAGACAACTCGAACACCGAACGAGAAATGACAAAGAAAAAAGAAACTTGGTATATATTGAGCCAGCTCTCGGAACCCCCACTTGGAAGCTCACTTCGGCCTTCGCCGCAAAATAATCGACTCACCGGTCCAGCAGAGCGCCGCCGCGCACATAAGCATTAGCATCATACTACAGCGTGGCGAACGAACGAGAGCGCCGGTGAGAAAACGGCTGCCTTTTTAACGCTCATAATCCCTAAGTGATTCTCGGTACACCCTCACGCTGCTCTCTCTCTCTCTCTCACTCTCTCTCTCTAGCTCTCTTCTTATCGCGTCGACGCTCGGCCCGCCGGCCGTGATATAAATTATAATTAGCCCGTGCGCGCGCGCGCGGCTGTAATGCCTCGTGAATAAACGATCGGCGAGCAACAGAGTGTGTGGGTGTGTGTGTGTGTATGGGGGGCTAGGTAGCTACCTGCGCGCCCTCGCGTTTAAGCTCTTTCCTGCGCACGCGACTAAAGTTTGCTCTCTCGCGCGCGGAGTACGATTGTCGGGACCGCTTTTTCAAGTCATTGGATTTTTTCTTTTCCAAAGAGAGTGCGTGTGTGTGTGTGAGAGAGTCGAGTAAGAGGGATTTCGAACTGTAGAGCTGACGATGTAAATAAGGGATTTGCATTTGGAAATGCTTGCTCTGGTTGTTGGCAGGAGAGCGAGGTTCGTTTCGACATATTAAGTTTTTGTGTTTATGATTAGCGGTTTAGAGGTTCAATAACGGTGAGCACGCTTTGTTTGTGGGTTTCGAGTAACCAGATGTTGTTTGCTTGTTTGGAAAGTAGAGCAAGGACAAGAAGAGAAATATGGTAGGATGTCTTGCTGTTTCTTTGTAGCTTTTGAAAATTGATCAATCAAAGCAGTAACGATTACTACGTTTGCGGTTATTTAACAATTTATTGGATTAATTTATCGTTTATTTATTAAGAGTAATAAAATAATAAACACCATATGGGTAGAAAAATAAATAACTCGTGTAATATGAGTGAAAGGTGTGGTTGATCAATACTAACGGTATAATCCGGCGATGTGTTATTAAGGATAAAGTAAAGGGAAAAATTAAAATTAAATAAAAAATTACAAGTTAAATGGTGAGAGAATTTTCTAGAAGAAATTGTAACCCAGAATTGATTCAGTGCTTAGATATAATTGCATGAGTTTTCGAGAAACTATTTTTTCTTTTTTGTAGATGTAATTGTAAGGAATTACGTGAAATAAGAAGTACTCATTAAGGCGAGATAATCACAACTGCGAAGAATAAACTCTTGAATAGATTTTTAGAACACGCTTGGAAAACTATAATACTAACCATACTTTACCAGACATCTAATAGATATGATAGCGTAATTTTGTAGCTGAGACATCATGCATAATTTACCAAGTAACATGATTCATCGCGGTGCACACTTTTCCCTGGAATAGTAAACATATATATTATATGTGTAATTCTCATCAAACTGGCGACAAAACCTGAAATCAGGATTTGAAAAATGTTTTTCGAGCACAACTTCACCGCCTGCTTTTTCTTGTTTATTATAGTATATAAAATGAAGATCGGCAGAGCGTCCATCAAGTGGATTACTTTCTCTAGAGCCACTTATACTTTTTAAGTGAATGGCAAAAAAGTCCCCCTCTTAAAACGTCAGCCATTTAGCCCAGAACCGATCGATTCGACGTTCCAAAACAGAAATTGAAAATAGAAAGATAGAGTTTCCATTCTCTTTTTTGAAAATTAAAAAATGTTGATTCCTTCAAAAGTTATAAGGGTTTGAAATTGAACGTCGAAAAGGCATAAAAACACAGTCAAAGCCGATGCTGCCAATTCCTGCGATTTATGCATGCCTTTTCAACGTTCAATTTCAAACCCTTATACTTATAACGAAATCGACATTTTTAGTTTCGTTTTTAATAATGACATTGAAAGTAATGTAAAATGAATTCTATAAGCAGCAAATTAATGAGTAACAGAGCATTTCATTTGTTATGCTAAAACAAAGAGACTATAGAAAATAAAAAAAATGCAGTCATTTTTTAAAAAGCCGCATAAAGAACGAAATTCAATTTTTACAAAAATCTGGTATGTAAGTTGTTTATTAATAGACACACATATCTGGAGTTGATATCTTCAATGTATCTTTATATTAAAAAAGTCGTAAAAAAACTAGTGTCGAATCATTAAAAAACAAGACTTTTTTTAATCGCGTAAAGAAGATAATAATTTGTACGAGTACCACTTAAGTATGCCTTTACAATTTTAGTCTTTCTTCTTACCATATGTAATTTGTATGATTGTAAATCGGGTTTTGGTACGAAGATGATGTTCTTTTAAGTCCATTTAAGAACTGTATCCTTTACAGAATTCGGTATATTGAGTGTATATCTAAAGATATTAATCAAAGAGTTACTCGAATTTGAAAAGTACCGAGTACCATTTATATGAGAAAGAAAATTGCAATCGTGTCTCTTGCAACATTTGTTTGTTTCGAAAGATAAAAATATCGCTGCGCAAGTCTACATTCTATAGCAACATTATTCAATTAACGAGAAGAAAATATAGTGTCTGCAGTTATCTGCAAATGGTATAACAAGGAATGCCGGCACTTTCAAGCAGACTTCGGCTGATCCAATTAGCGCGTCGAGACAGTCAATTAATTAACGAATAAGTAAAATGCAATAAGCGATAATCCGGCGGTATATATACTCTGATCTTTGGTGTTTAATGTGATTGTGATTGAATTTATTATTGATACATTTTGAATGAAATACAATAAATGGTTTACATTTGTAATGCCTAGTTATTTCTGTTGAATAATGCATTCGATTTAAAATGTTATAGGTAAAGCGAGACGCCGTGGATACAGCGCTGTTGTACATTTGTCATAATAATCGATATGCTTTAGTGGACGTAAATACTTTATTCTTGACAAATATTACAGTCATAATTGTACTGTATTGTAAACAAATACTTATCATAAGAATTGAAAGCATGTCTTGGTATAAATTGTGTATCATATAACAACTAATAAACAAAGAAATGTTGATGCTGATAACAGTAAAAATATAAATATAAATACGTCACTATATATAAGTAAATAATAAAAGAATTACTTTATTTGTATGATTTAAAATAAAGTTAAATATTTTAAATTGTTTCAATTCTTTAAATTGTTAAATTTTATTTATACACACGTCATCAAAAAATAACTTTACATTTAATTTTTTAATTATTTCCTTCTTAAAATACACGAAAAAAAATTAACTTGGAAATAATGAGTTAATTCTACTCACAACGGTATCGGTAGAGTTGATATTAAACAAAAAGGAGAATCTTTTAT
Source organism: Torymus sinensis (assembly GCA_030522985.1). Taxonomy (NCBI): domain Eukaryota; kingdom Metazoa; phylum Arthropoda; class Insecta; order Hymenoptera; family Torymidae; genus Torymus; species Torymus sinensis. Next base: position 6,799 of record JAPYZP010003915.1, read on the forward strand.
TTTCCGAATGTAGAATCGGCATTCCAATTTTAAAAATAAAGTTGTTCTAACTATACATAAAGTTCATTTTACATTTTTTTTTTTACTAAATTTTACTTTATCCTAAACCAGTTGATTTCACTGGTCTAAAAAAGTTAGATAAGGTTTATTTTTCCCCGTGTCGGTTTGTATATTGTAATAAGCCATTTTCCTTATTGAAATATATAATACTGCTATACATCTCGAGTTTACGACAACTTAAGGGGAGTGTCTGGCTTAAATAATAATTTTCATTTGATTTTCATATAAATAATTGGACAGAAAATGATGCATCTAATACAGCTTGAAACTAATACAAAATTTTATTCTAGAGTACAAATGGATCGAGTAAAATGCAATTTGTTTCAAGTCGATAATCCAAAAGTGTGTGTGCCAACAAGTTTTTGAATATAGTTTTTCTCAAAACTTACTTTTTTAATATTCAAAAACTTGTTTGCGCATACACTTTTGGGTTATCGACTTGAGACAAATTGCATTTCACTCCATTTGTACCCTAGAATAAAATTTTGTATCAGTTTCAAGCTGTATATCTTTTTCTGGCCAATTATTTATATGAAAAACCAATGCAAATTATTGTTTAAGCCAGACACGTCCCCATAAGACGAACACGCTAATAATTTTAGAAGATGGATATTCATCAACAGACTCGTTTACCATTTCTATTTCAGCCCTTTCATTACTTCCGGCCTTAAGACATTGAATCTGAAAACGTATATATCGTTATAGCATCAAAAAGTCATTTTGAAAATAAACCTGTACACTTCATTCAATAAAACACGACCTTACAATCCAGAAAGCAGATCCAGCCAATTCCAGGAGCCCTCACGGTCCTCGGGCAATCACGCGCTCGCCAATATAACGCATCTCCTCTCTGCCTTCGCGCAATAAAGGCCACCCTTTTCTCTCTCTCTCTCTCTCTCCCTCCCTCCTAACCCTCCTCCCGTGGGCATTGTGTGTGTGCGCACGCGTCCCTCCCGTTCGCAGCGATACAATCGTAACGCGGCGCAAAAGTGGCCGAATGCGAGAACCACGCCCATCCGCGCCCGCGCAGCAGCGCCAGCAGCAGCAGCAGCGGGGCGGACTGCGCCTCGGATTAAAAGGGTAATAATCAAATACGGCTTAATTCGACGCGATTTTGCGGAACGGCTTCCGCGTCGCGCGTTTCGCCTCCCCCGCGATTTATGAGCGTGATGGCCGAGGAGGGTTAAGGGCTTCTGTAGAGTGTGCGGGCTGTGTGGGTACGTACGTGTGAAGGACGGGTGGATGGTTTCTTGAGGTTTGTTACGGTATATAGGCGGGAGATTTATGTTCATACGTGGTGGGTTGAAGGATCGAGGGGAGGGCTTCTTAAGTATTTAGAAAAATTTTCGAAAAACTTTTAGGCGTGTTGAATTTTTTATAAAACAGGTATTAATAAATTTTGGGCAAATATCTGCAGGGCTGTGGTTATTGCCACCGTCTGGTCAATTGCTATGTTTTTATGTGTTTATACCTATAAAAAATTATAGGAAATACTTTTAGGAATTCTTAACCTAGATAACAATCTTTTATTATGAATGAATAAAAATCCGCATCTAGTTTTGTTGTCTTTTTTCAAATAATTAGCAGGTGCAGTATTTTTAATATTGACATGAAGGGTCGCATTACGAGCGTCTACTTTTTATAATTATGTTCAAAAGTACTTTTTACGAGTAAGTATAAGAATCAAAGTCTCAAAGTGGTTATATTTGAGGTAGACTAGGGCAAACTAGTAGTAAAACCAAACACTGATCAGGCAAATCATATATTTCGCCTTTTCAAATTGCATAAACTGTATTAACGGCTAATCGCGTGCTGTATAAGTTTATATCTATAATAAAAAAGAAACACAGATTCTTGCAGAGAAAAACTGTAGCGAGTCAATGAGTTTATAGTTCAATAAATAAAGAAGGATATGTGATAAAACAAGACCCACTGAAGCCTAAGCGGATTACTCGATAAAGCTGACATTTTATAGCGCTAAGCACTTATCACGTAGCAATTTTTATTTTGAGAGCGGCAATGTATAATGTACGGACGATACATTATGCATACGGGAGTTTACATAGCGGAGGTAGAATGAAATATAAGAAAAAGCTGTTTTGTGCCTTTTTTCGATGAGGTCATATATTGGATTTGCAGCTTAATTTTTTAATGATTAATTAAGAAGAGATAATAGCCGTAAAATAAGAACATTAATTTGTTTACTAAAACATTCATCTATAGTTTAATATAGAAATTTCATTTTAAGAGATTCCGCTACTTTTATAAATTCGTAGTAGTTAAAAGTAATTGAAAAAACATTCATTCAAACAATTTACAAAAAAAAATTGAACTACATCATTCTTCGACATCACGGTCATCACAGCGACTCGGCAAATTCACTCGAACCAGCCGGCAATGTTTGGCGCGCGCCACTTCGCTCGGCATCTCTTTCCCAAAAAACTTTCATCCCGCGCCTGTCCGCCCCTCCTCTCTCTCTCTCTCTTTCACTCTTCCGCGCACTCATTGACGCTGGAAAATCTCCAGGCCTCGGCCGCGCGTGCAACTCTGGAGCTCCGCATCACGAGAGAGGGTTAGGCTCGCTCGCTCGCTCACTGGCGCTCTGAACAAGGGGTTAAGATCGTCCATTATTCAGCGGCTCATTATATATGAATAAATTTTCGAGCAATGCCGAGATAAAGCTGCCAAGTTTTCGAGCGCCAGCTCGCCCGGCTACAGCAGCAGCGGCGGCTCTAGCGAGAGCGCTGAATATTTAGAGGGGCACTGTCACGCAATATCGTTACCGCTCATCTTGCCCGTGCCTCCCCCTTCCCCCTTCTCTCTCTCTCTCTCTCTCTCTCTCTCACTCGCTTCTTTCGCCTGTCGTACGTCTGCTGATTAATGCAGCCGATCGCGCAGTCACGCCGAGTTTTTGGCGCGAGCCTACGTAGAGCGGCGGGAGGAAAAGAAGCGCCCATTAAGAAGTTCGGCCAGGGAGAGTGAGTGAGAGGGGGAGAGAGATTCGGCGCGAAGGAGTCTTTATCTGGTTGAAGCTTAATTGGACCCTCGATGTGCTGCTGCTGGAGGAGGAGGCGGAGAAAGAGGATCCCTTTTCTCGCGAGCGTCACCGCCCGCCGCGAAGGGATGCCGTAGTATATACCGACGGGAGAGGATGAAAAGTGAGAGAGAAAGAGAGAGAGAAATGCACGAACTTGCTAATTTCGACGGTGCTCTTCTTTTTCGCCGGCCTAATGGGATTTGGCGCGAGTCTTACGCATGATTTGCCATTCCCGGCGTATAATTGATCAAAGTTTTCAGATTTTAGCAAGTTTGTTAATTATTTAATAAAGAATTCTACGATTCTTTAAGCTGTTGCGTTACAGATTTTGTTGTTATTATCTATATGTGGAACGGGAATGATGACTGCTAAAATAATAATTTTTCAAGAATTATACACGTTGGTACAAAATTAAGATGATTGAAGCCATGCCTTATAACTAAAAAATCTATAAAATTCGCTTAAACTGGCATTTACTTCGTTACGAACTACAGCGATAAGCCAGGCTTTTTATCGACTTACAGCATGCACCGAAAACTCATCATTAGCCGCTCGTAATATTCCGCGAGGTTGCATCAAGCGGGTGCATATTGCGCAAGTATATAACTGTATTACCTCGCTCTCTCTCCCGCTCACTCTCTCTCACACATACACACATATATGTATATATATACTACGGCGAATTTCAGAACCGTGGCACAGGCTTACGTTACGGGCGCTTTTACGCCGGTCCGGGATGATATAAAAGGGCGATTTCCCGAAGCATTAGCGCCGGGAAAGCAGGTGGGGGGTTGGGAGCAGAGTGCGCTCACTCGCTCGCCGGTCGTAACAAATCCGTTTCCGATACCCTTTGTAATTTGAGATGATCGGCTTGAATCCTCCTCCTCCTACTCTCTCTCTCTCTCTCTCTCTCTCTCTCTCTCTCTCTCTCTCTCTCCCTCCCTCTCTCCCCCCCTCTCTCTCTCTCTCTTTTTCTCCCTCTCTTTCTGCCTGTCTCTTTCGGGCAGAGATCCACTTCCTGTCACACATGTCGCTCGGGGGGAGCAGAAGAAAACAAGAAAAGAGAGTCTCGGCGGACGGTGACCTCGCACACGCGCGCTTTCGGCAGATTTTCCGCGAAAGGAAATCGGATGATGTCGAGGCTGATGTAAGAGCTGGACGGCATTAGTAGTAACGCGATTATTGCGAGGATTTGCCTTTTTTCGGAGGGCAAAGCGTGCAACGAAGACTTGTGAAGCTGACTGGGAATGACTGGGCGGATGTGGGAAATGTTAATGTTTGAAAAATCCGATAAAGTGACGAGAGAGGAGAATGTTAATTCATTTATACATTTGGGTCAGCCAGTCGGCATAGTAACTTATTCACATGGGAGCTCGTTGCATTTTACAAAGTAATACACTGATATCCTTTTCTTCAATATTATTATTTTATTTAATCACCAGAATATTTACTATTTCATCCGCTTCTTTTCAGACATTACAATCAACTATTCCATTAAGGCGATATCGGGGCCAATTACAGATTCCTACATCGAATTTTACATTATTTAAATTACTTTTTTTATTTTTTTTTTAAATTATCGCAGTCATCCAGTGTTTATATATTCGATTAACTAACGCCGGATGACTGTCGCACATTTTGTTACATATACTATTTTCCTAACGAGCTGCGCAGGATTCGATTTTGCGCACTCAGGAAAAGTACATTATGGCACTACTGTGGAAAGTGCTATTACGAAGCGAGTGAGAAAAGTCGAATGCGGTAAAAATCACTTTATACTCGAGTTTCACACGGTATTTGATACCACAAGAGCTTAAAAATCATGTCAAAGTTATGATTTTTATGTTAGAGTGGTATAAAGATAATTAATGAAAATAAAAAATTGAATAAAAAAATAAGAGAAGGTCGATAAAGTACATTGTTTATTACGTGATGGCGAGTATCGATATAGAATGTTAATAAAAGAATTTCTGCAGAGAGACCTTAATTATGTTTCAATGTTCTAAAGCAATTGTTTTATTTTAGTACAAGTAACGTTAATAGTTGATGATCGATTGGAGTATCCAAATTAGTAAGTTGATCAATTATTTCTCAATGATCAATTTTTCGGTTACTGAATGGTTTATAACACGAACATTCTAATATTATATATTGAACTCTGCATTTATTACATCTAAATATTAAAAAATAAAATTAAAGTCTAAAGATACAAAAGAGCATATTTCCATGTTCATTTAATTATTAACGTAAATGAACTTTGAACAAATTAAACAGATTGATTTTTAAATAGTATTAATAATTTTGTTGCTATCTAAAATAAAATAAACACTATTTTTTCATTCTTCATTTTATTAATATAAGAATATAATTCTGTTATGGTATTAATATGTTTTAATCGATATGATCATTATTGCTTATGTACTAATTTCGAACCGTATTTTATACCACGAGAGCCGAATAATCATATTAAAGTTATGATTTTGGGGTTAGAGTGGTATAAAAATAATTAGTTTCTATTATCAATCATTGTTTTCGAATAGGTCTCCTTCTTTAAGATTTAAAAAAACCGCTGCCGATTCATTGGCACTTAGCTTCCTCAAACTAATTTATCTATTCCTTTTATTAAATTTAAATTCACAAAATAAATTTTTCGCAATAAAAATTGCTAATGTATTTCCACAGCCAATTCCAATCCATTTCAAATTCCAAAACTTTTTTCTTTGTTGTATTTTTTATTAATAATTAATCCAAGAGATTTATATCTATGGCTAGATGTCAATGTCTACACATGGCAAAGAACTTTGATCTGACGATTTAGAAAAGCTACATATGTACCACAGTTCGAGATGATTGGTTGATTTTTACTGTAGTTATCGTGTGACAACGAAAACGCAAATTTTTTCTAAAACAATTTTTTTCTCAAAAACAAATGATCTTTTGAAAATTTATACAAATATTATCCATAATGACTGGTAGTAGTGTAATAAGAGTACTGAAGTCCAGTAATAAGTAGTTCAAATTACAAGTCGATCTATTGAATATTTTTTGAGAAATTAGTTTATGAAATATGACATTTTCCTTAATAACAAATGAAATACTAAAGATAATTTAAAAATTAAAAAAAGGAAACGTAGGTAATTTAAAGACCATTCAAGAAAAATTTACAATACTAGCAAGATCACACGCGCTTCGCGCGCCCATTTTTATTTGCTACATAATAATTCTAATGTGGTACGCTACATTTATAATGTCAATACGCACATGTTTATATTAGACATATTATCATAGGTACGTCTTTTTTAGTCGTAGATATAGAACATAAACTCATCGCTGGCATATGAGAATATATACGAATAAGTAAATTACAAACATTTTATTTCCGTTTCACTTTTCCGTCATCATATTTTAAAAAGAGGATAAGACTCAAAATATGAAACACAGTCACACAGTCTACTACGACCAATTGAAGAGTACTTTTAAACGGACTTAACCAACAGCGAAGGTTTTATTTCGGCTTCATATTTCCGTCATCATTCTTTTAAGAGAGACAATTAAGAATTATAGGTTAGTTTCTCAACGAATCAGATGACACCTTAAGGAAAAAGTTTACGTCTCTGCTACGACCAATTGAAGACTACTTTTAAACGGACTTAACCAACTTTTAAACGGACTTAACCAACAGCGAAGGTTTTATTTCGGCTTCACATTTCCGTCATCATTCTTTTAAGAGAGGATTAAGTAATATTGATAATGTAACACATAACAAAATTTAAAAAAAAAAGAAAAATTCAAAAATGTTCTTAGGTTATAAAACAAAAGAAAATCGATTAAAACATAAATCAATCATGGAACCAAGTATTTTGGCGAGAACAAGAGAATAGGTTTTGTCCGACGAAAATTGGTCGATTTGTTTCAGAGATATAAAGAGTTTACATACGCACATACATACATATTGTAGACATGAAAAAAAAAGATCTGGACACCCTCACAGATGCAGGCGCAAAACCCGGATACTCAAGTAGGACATACTGACTGGATGACCGTCGTGAGAAGAGGAATATGCAAAAAAGCTGGGAGTCTAAGACTGATGGCAAGGAGAAGGCAGTGCAGTCACATACCACGACTGGGTTGAGACCTAGCCGACCTGACGCTTTCAAAATAAGGAAGTGCGGTGAACCAACGTACGCAGACATCCTAGGAATTCTCAAAGGGGCATCTGAGTTGAAGTCCCTGCAAGAAAGCGTTACGCGCATCAGGCGCACCAAAGCAATAGAGTTGCTCTTGGAACTAGACAAGCCTAGTACCGTCATTCACGAACTATAGACGTTGGACTTGTCCACCCTTTCAGGATCAGCGATAGTGCAAACATAGTCCCAGAAGGACACAATCGATATTAAAGATCTGGATGAAACCACGACAACGAAAAAGGTAGCATAGGCGAATACTTCAGTTATCGGTCCCGAATTAATGACCACTCAGAATATCAGTCTTATAGTAGCACTCGAGCAGTTAGTGTTCTGCTTCCGGTAGCAGCAACGAAAAAGCTGCTCAAAGTTGGCAAGCTGAGAATAGGATGGGTCAATTGCCGGATCCGGCTATGTGAAGTAGTGACTCGTTGCTTCAAATGTCATGAAACCGGACACCTGGCAAGGAATTGTAATAGTGCAGTTGACCTATCATCCCTGTACTTCAAGTGTAGAAAGGAGGGTCACAAGGCAGCGAACTGCCCAACCGTCAACGAACAGGCACAGATTTATAATCTTAGAGAAAAGGAAAACACTTTTCAAAAAGAACAGACCATGTGATCGGTGGTTCAATGGATTTTTGAAAAGACACATGTGTCTTTTGCTGCATCAATATAAGCAAGCGGGTAGCACAAAATCTCCCTATAAAAAGAGTGTCAGTGACTGAAAATTGTAATGGCAGGCTTTGGTTTCAAGATGTTGGAAAAAACTCACAAGGAGAGTCCACACCCAGTGGACTATTGAAAATTGATTTTCGCGGGCGTTTGAGAGTCGACTTCTGGTGTATAAAAATGAAGCCCAGTGTTCATACTTTCATCTCATAGGCCCTTTCTCTTGAGATATCGGCAATCTCTTCTCAAATATCCTCTATTTCATTAAAAAATGATGTCCTTTCTATTCACTGTCACATTGCAAGTATTTAAGATACAAAAA
>JAPYZP010003916.1:0-21702 GCA_030522985.1 Torymus sinensis
CTACAGTTGAAAGACCACATACTCACGGGCATGCTGCGGCTGACAAAGTACCCTCTCCTCTTCGACAACCTGGCCAAGTATACCCCGGAATCGAGCGACAAAGAGCGCGGCGCCGTATTGCGCAGCCTCGAGCGCAGTCGCGAGATCCTGAGCCGCGTGAACCAAGCGGTGCGCGAGGCGGAGGATTACCACAGGCTCGCCGAGATCCAGCGTACGATCGACCGCTCGGCCTTCGACAAGTTCGAGCACCCGACTGTGCAGGAGTTCAAGAACCTCGAGATCACCAAGCGTCGCCTCATCTACGAGGGTCCGCTACAGTGGCGCGTCGTCAAAGCCAAACCGGTCGACCTGCACGTCGTCCTCCTCGACGACACGATCCTCCTGCTCCATCGTCAGGACGAGAAGTACGCGCTCAAGTTCATCAATCAGATGAACTCGGTGCTCAGTCCGATCGTCAGGGTGTCCACCGTCCTCGTCAGGCACAACGCCGTGGACAAGAACTCGCTGTACCTGGTGAACACGTCGCAGAATGGCGCGCAGATATACGATCTCGTGGCCAGCTCGTCCGAGGAGAGGAAACTCTGGTACAAGCACATTTCCGAGGCGGCCGAGGTGAACAAGGCCAGGGAGAGGGAGGGCAGACACAGACCAATTCCGCCTAGCCCATCGTCCACCGATCTCACCGAGTCGACGGAAGATCAGCTGTTGCCCGAGACCACGACGACGACGACGGCGGCGACGACAACGGCCACGACAACGGCCACGACAACGACGTTTTCTGCGACTGCCGCAACGCACACGGTAATCACTCGTTCATTGAGGCTTTTTAACGTGTCTGTTAACATTTTCGTAAAACCATTGTTATCGAGTCTACAAAATTTATAATTTTCATAAAAGTATTGATAATTTTTCAATTGCAATAGTGAAGGGCAATTTTCAAGCTCGTTTTGCTGCAAATAAAAAACCTAATTTACTAATAACAGTACAGCACATCACTTCAATATTTTTCCTGCCGTAATCTTTGTGGGTGTGGTAAATAAATGGTTAACAACAAGCGCGCGATACTTTATCGTAAAGAGTAATTTCAGTTATCCATTAAAACAACGTAAATATTGCACTCTTATCGCCGTCTTATATTTATTAGCACACTCTCGAATCTTCGAATTGATAAAAATGATCAAACAAGCCAATTCACCTTTAAAGTCTCACCCGCATCAACAATGTATAGAATTAAAGCGAAATCTAATTCTCCCATATCTTTCATTATCAACAGGACAGTAGCAGCGAGTCGCGCGAGAAAGCGGAACAAGAGAAACAAAAGGCCGCCCCGTCAACGGAATCGCCAATCAGTCAACCCCCACAGCAGCCACAGTCGGCAGACGCGACGGTTGACGGTGGGACGGCGACTGGTGGTGGCAACAGCGAGCGCGTCGAGCGCGACGAGGACGAAGAGACAGCGACAACGACAGCGACAACGGTAGCGGATGAGGAGGGCGCGGCAGCGAAGCCCGGGCCCGCCGAGGCCGCTGCCGCGACGGCTGCGCCTGCGACGACGAGCACGGGCGAGCCCCTCAGACTGGTCACCTGCACGCAGAGCTCGCTTATTGACCCGCTCGAGGTGCACGTCGAGGAGAGGCCAGTGCACGTGGCCGAGCCCGTACTGACGCCTATCGGTACGTTACTACTGATTTTGTAGATATTCGAGGTTTTGTAAATTGTAGGAATATTTTGCACAGTCTGAACTGTTAGGATGTGTTCAAATGTCATGTTAAAGTAGCTGTAGAAGCAGTACGAATATATTAAAATAAAGAGTTAATTTATTGTTAAATTAAAAAAGTGTCTCAAAAGATATGCAAATTTTATATAGATATAATCCATCGACCCATCGGTCAATGTCACCATTCAACCAAATTAAATATGTTTTTCATTTTCGTTTCAGAATCTTTGCGGCGAAAAGACGAAGTCATAAAGCAAGCTTTGATTGAGAAGCAATCTATCGTCGCGAACATACTAAATATTCCAAAAACAGATGTCGAACACATTACCGAAACAGCATCTGAACTTTCGATTGTCGAGAAAGAACCGGCTGAACTTATACTCACAGCGATTGGTCAAGGTAAGCATCTCCGACATCGTCTTAAAAATGCATTTCATAAGAATTTGATGGACACGAGTGAAAAACATGATTTTATTTCATTGCAGCGAATCAATTGATCGAGCTGCTGAATTCCGCGCTCACGGTCAGCGAAACGGAAACGGTACTCGCGACGCAGAGCGCAACTGCGTCGGCTGGATGCGAAGCGACGGGCTGTCCAGCGCCCCGCGTCCATTCGCGCGCCCTCGAGCCGTCAATTCCAGTGTCCACTCTGCAGCCGGTCTGTCATTCTTTGGCCTCGCAACTATCTCAACTCCTCGTAAGTGTAATCGCTCTTATTAAAGTTTCTCGAGATGTTTCCTATGCATTCGACGATACTAATGTTGGTTTTTTCTTTTTTCGTAGAAAATCGTTAAAGAGAGAGATGATGAGAGGGAAAAATTGCGAAAGGAATTGCGTCGCAGTCGAGAACGCCTTCATGCGATTGACGCTGAAGCCCAGCGCCGAGAAACTCCAGAAGTACCCACAGTATCACCCGAAACCATTGCACAAGATGAACAGAGTATGTTTTACAAATAAGGAAAACCATATGCCGTAAATTGAAGATGTAGATTTTGTTATAGTTAGTTAAAATTTTAATTTTTTTCTTTCAACAGCAGCACCAACAACCACGGACGATCAGACGAACCAGACCGAAGCATCCAACGATGGATCCAATCGAGAAGTAAGAATTTTTGCATATTGTACACAATTTAACGCATTGATCTGTGAACGCATATTTATTTGAAACGATGTATTTTCAGATTTTCGTAGACGCTCAAAGTGAACCGGAGGCGTGCGCGATAACGGATCCCGTCGAGGAGGTGAAGGTCACATCGGAAAATGAAGTCATGGGAGACAGCGTGGGTTGACGAGCCCGAACTTTTTCCTTGAGTCGCAGACCTGATGCATTTGCAAGTGCGTTTCCGCGGTTCTTCGCTCAGTATCAAAAATGTGCGCAGAGCATACGACGGGCGAAGAATAAAGATTTTTAATGAGTTAAGAAAAAAAAACACACATACACAAACACATACACTTGCTCCGATAAGCAAAAGGCAGGGTAGCATAACAAATTTAGATATCTATTTACCGAATCGTGGGGGCTTCAGTCTAACGTGCGATATGAAATGCTCGCTAATGATTTCGTGCAAAATGAACAAAGAAAAAAAGAAAAATGAAACATAAATGAATCAACGGAGTTTTCCACTAAAACAGATCATTGCCGAGATGAAAAATGATTTTTTATAGTCACATTAGACGGCATTTTGTGATTTGACACGGACACAGTTATCTTCCTATTTTGAATACAGCGTTATACAAAGTGCCTTTTTTTTCTACATACTTTTTATACTGAAGCTAGCACGTTTGAAAAATAATGAAATGAAGTTTTGTGAGATTTATACAAGTACCAGAAAAGCCTTACAACTTTTTCAAAAGTTATGAAGACTTAGTATTTCGATTTTGAAAACATTCGTAGTAGGGTTTTGACGAAATCATGCAATGTTTTTAGAGTAAATTATATACTGCTAAGCCGCTCAGGTTTTTTGATGTAAAGCATATACAACCATAGTTGCATGGAGATTTGCTTAAATGATCTTCAATAAGTGCATTAATGGAAATTAAGACTTAAGTATATTAACATTGATAGACTGTTTTTATGTTAATCAACGTACTTTGTGAATTGAGGAATAAAAAGGAAAGTTATGAAAATATTTAGTAGTTCCTTTTTGAATCATCATTGATCTTTAATATTCTTATTATATGGGTGCTTTTTAACCTCGGGTAATTTGATCGTCAACACTTGTAATTTATTTTCTCGAATTTACTACTGCATCGCATTGTTCTGCAATATCGTAAATTTTGAAATGACAAGTGCTGAATAATCTTGTTGAGCTGGATGAACAAAAATATTGTTTAATTTCATATAAGCACGAAATCATTATGCGGGTGTTGAATTATACATAATTAACACAATATTCCACAATCATTGGAACAAAAATATAGAAATGAGATAAATATACAAGCAAATATTATGGACATATACATATAGATAAATTATAAGTAAATAAATTAATGAATTTAAAAAATAAAAATGTAGTACATGTATAAAGGAAATATTTAATAACTTTGTTAGAGTGTAGAATCATAGTGGCGATTATTATTAGTTATATTATTAGTTGTATTATTATCATTATCATCATCATCGTATTACCATTATTTCTGAATTAAAACGCATATTGAATCAAAAATATCACTGTGTATTTATGTAAATTTAAAATCTTTTTATTTATGTTTAGATAATTTTTCCAATTTTTTATTTACGTTATTCCTATATTTTTGAGTTTTAAAAATTTCAAATATATATATACATACACATTTATATACATAGTCAAACAGATCAATTTTTATGTATACACTTTACATTGTAAACAAATTCCGCATTAGTTATTGAAATTTTTACACTTGAAATATATAAATTACAGTAACACTGGAAGAATTCAAATAAAACATTACAATTTCATGCAACAAAATCTACTAAGTGCTTTCTACATTTTTAAATGTAATTTACATCTTCAATATTTATAATATTCTTTAACTTTCACATGAACATTGAAAAGAGCATTGTGATTTAACTTTCTATCGCTTTTCGAAAAACTCTTGCGTATTTTCATGAAAAATATTGTATGAAATGTAAAATTTGTTAAGTCAAATTACTCAAATTTGTCATGAAAATTTCTTCCTCACAACCCTTTAACGCCAATCTGCTAAAGAATAAATAAAATTTGTATACCAAATGAGTTGTTTTATTCTATACCTTAGCCAAAAATGTTTTTTTAATCATTATTTTTATTTGTTTTATTTCAATTAATGTATAATTATATAAATTTCATATTGTGGAGCTATATTTATTATAGTTGGTTATTTAATTCAAAGAATTTTAATTAAAAAAAAATGATCGAATAAATATAACTAACTTCTTACTTTTGATTTTGAAAAAACTTAAATAATTGAAATTATTTTGGACATGCTAAATATTTTGCTACATGAGTAATTATTTTACAGCATTTATTGAGAAATTTAACAACAATAGATCGTAAGTATAGATTATCTATATTAAAACAATTAATATAGATCTGGTTTTAATATAGATAATTATCTATATTAAAACAATTATATGTTCTATATATATATAATCTATATCACATACGTGACACATGTTAATTTTTCCTAACCTTCACGACAATAAAGTATAATTCCGCAAAGATACGAGAATACACGCAAATTCAAAGTACAGATTTTTAAATATTTATTAAAAATAAATTTAAATAATGTTGAAGTCCACTACGAAAAGTCTTTTAGAAGGAAGAATTATTTTAGCAAGTGGATCACCCAGAAGAAAAGAAATGCTACAAAATTTGGTATATGGAACACCTTATTGTCATTTAAAAGGTTAAAATTAGATAATTTATTTCAAAATATGGTCACTAATTTGTATAAGGGTTAGAATTTATAAAATTGATTTACTTATTGCTATAGAATTATTTATTTGAATTACCTTTCCAAATTAGATACAATTGTAAATCATTTTTTGTATATTTTCTTTAAATAGGGGTTAAAGACAGAAATCATTCCGTCAACATTTGATGAAAACCTTAATAGAAATGATTATGAAAACCATGGTGACTTTGCTTCGGACATCGCGGCACACAAAGTTCAAGAAGTATTTGAACGATTGAAAGAACACGGTGATGCTAAACCAGCATTAATAATTGGAGCTGACACCATTGTGACTCAAGGAGATGTTATTTATGGAAAACCCAAAGACAAAAAGGATGCTTTTGAAATATTATCAAAGTAAATAGTCATACTTAGTTGTATGTAATTTTTATTTTTAATCAAATAAAATCAGTATTTATCATTTATTTCTGCCTGCAGTCTTGCAGGAAAAACTCATACTGTTTTTACTGGAGTTTGCTTAAAAACTCCAAAGAAACAAATAAAATTTTGGGAATCTACAGAAGTTACATTTGGAAACATTTCTGAAGATCAAATAACAGCATATGTTGAAACAGGAGAACCACTGTAAGTTCGTTATATAATTCAGTGGTGATAAGAGACCTGACTAAAAAATATTGTTTGTTTATAGTGATAAAGCTGGAGGCTATGGAATACAAGGAATAGGAGGATGCTTAGTAGAAAAAATAAATGGAGATTTTTACACAGTTGTGGGTTTGCCACTTTATTCGACAATAAAACATTTGAACAACTTATTTTGTGAAGCATGACATGGTGATACATAATACAATGAAAACTGACATAAATGTGAGAGTACAAACTGTAATATGTAAGTTATTACATATTGTGATAAATACTGTATATTAATAATATATAATACTACAAAAATCACACGATACATAAATTTGATCACACATAGTTACATAGAACAAATACTTAATTAATATTTAAGTATATGCTCAGAAAATAAATTATGTCATTGTCATGACAAACATGAAAAATTTAAATATTAGTGCCAAGAATAAATAAATTAATTTTGAAATAAAATATATAAAATAAAATAATTCTTCTCAATTCATAAACTTCAAGTATAAAAAATACTGTGATGAGCTAATCATTTTCAACCTGCTTAAATCAATGACTAGATTTTTTATAATATCACATAATGCAAAAATAAAAGGATTTTTAATTCATTGCAGCTAATTGTTTATCTTTTGAATTGTACTTTATCCATTCTTGAAAATATTTATCTAGATATGAACATGGCCTGCAAATTTCTTGTCCTTTTTCAATTATTATTGTACATGATTTGTGTCTCCATCGATTGCTATAAAAATCTTTGTATGCACATCTTAACAATATATCTTGATTATCTTCAATACAAGGTCCTCCCTTGCATACTATCATATTTACTATTTCCGCAAAGGATTCCTCAAAATCTTCTTTAGTATTTTCACTGTCTATAGTTTTTTCAACCACAAGCTTATCTAATACAAAGGCTTTGAATTTTAAATGATCTGTAAATATTACCTGAAATAAAAATTTAGTTATTTATTGTTTTACATTAAGAGTACAATATAAATACAATTATAATTCTAAGTTATTTACTTGTTTTTTGTATGATGGTGGCATTGCAAACGTTATTTCAGACAAAACAATAGCTCTATTGGGTGGTGGTACTCTATGAATTCCCCATGAGCGATTAGATACTGTCAAGTCATAAGGTCCATCGTAAAATAATTCGAATAGTATATTGGTTTGTAAGGGGGGAAATGCTGGTAATATCGTTTTTTCATTTGACGATATAGTTTTAACAGGTTTGCTAAGACATTCTCTTTTGGCGGGAGGACTTTCTTCATTAGTGTTAGTATTAGCATTATTGTTGGTATTAGTATTTTCCTTTTCTGAAAAGTTTTTATAAAAACCATGAAATTTCTCACAAAATGTAGAAATAAGTATAGTTCCAACACTCATTGCTTAAAAAGACATAAATAATGATGAGAATTCAATAAAAATAAAAATTAAGCACTTAATGAAGAGAAAAAAAATTACAAATAAATTATATTAAGTCAATCTACAAAAAAAAGTCGATGAACGCGCAAAACGTAAGCATTCGGCAATTCCTTAAATACTTGATAAACCGCGCAGAAAGTAGACTTTAACCTACTTTGCTGAGCCTCCGTGTCCTGCTGTTCCTGCGCCTCATTCTTCTCCTGCGTCTTGCTCTCCATATCCTCCTCTGTGTATATATATATATACAACGACTAATGAAGCCTCCCAATGTATCGGCCACGAAGAAACCACCTGTTTCTTCAACGTCGAGAAAGAGCTTTGCCTCCAAGCGTGAGGCCCGAAAAAAGTGTGTCGAACCTGGGCGTGCTGCGCGTCACCTCGCTTCGCGGCGTCCCTCGACTCTCACACCCTGTCCCCGGGGCCTCCTGTCATGTCGCCCTTACCCGAGATCCTGGCATTTTTTCACTGCGTACGGTTCATGGACGGCCAGTCTCAGCTTATGCTACTGTCGCTCGCGGGCCAAAGCGCGCGCGCGCTGCACGCGGTTGAAATTGAAAAAAAGGAGCGCGCGCGGATAGTCGACGGGTGAGCGCAGCTCTACACACTCGCGAGGGGGGAGCCGCGTATATAGCACGAAGCGCGACGATATAAAAACAAACCCAACCTTATCCGGGACGAGTTCTTCTAACCTAACCTCTGCTGCGCTGCCCGTGATTGTGCGCAAACTGATGGCCGCGACATCTCGCTTCCTACGCGCTGTGGTGGGGTGCCGCCGGATGGGGGTCGTGTGTGGGGGCATTGGGGATTGATAAAAAAAAACGCCATTTTTTGTTGTGTCGGTCAAGATGGAGGATGTGCTGGACGAGATCGTCTCCTCGGAGGATTTAAAAGTAAGATTACGCAAGCTTCATGCTGGATATTTCGTTGACAGGCTATTGTACCTGTTTGTGTGTATTAGAAAAATTGTATGCGATTGAGTTGTATTGCTTCACCGAGTTAGCCGATTAATACTGTCGCGATTTTTTGAGGTTACCACTGATAAACAATTATAAGTTATTTAAAGCAAATGGATTGTTAAAATAATTTTTTACTTCATTTTTTTTTCTTTTTTTCATTTAAAATATTCAATTCTTAGAAATGATAATCATCGTCTATTGAACTGGAGCAATCGGACGATGAACATGATTTTTACGAGATTAATCTGTCAGTTCATTATTATGGATGACTCACTTCTAAAAATCGTTACAACGCATTTATTAACGGGACTTGTGATCTGCTGCGAATGTCATAAACAATGATGATATTACGTCATTTTTCCAATTTTGATTGATTTTTAATTTTTAATTTTTTTTTGTTAATTTTTTTTAATTTAATTACAGACTTTTTTCTTATTAATGTCAAATGTAAACAATAACATAATCTTGCAGAAATTCGAGTGTATGTACAATGAGCAGCTGCGTAATGGAGAAGTTGACCAAAAAGTGCACTTTCAATATGCCTGGTGTTTGGTTAGAAGCAAATACCCTTCCGACATAAGAAAAGGCATTATGTTATTAGAAGATTTGTATGGTAGTAATGGAGACAGTGAAAAAAGAGATTGTCTTTACTATCTCGCTATTGGTAATGCAAGGCTAAAGGTATAGATTTCTATTTTAAATTCAATTAATTTAGTTTTAGTATTTCACTATTGTTTATATATTCTGTTCAATAATCATTTAGAGCTTGTTAAAAATAAATTTTATAAATAATGAAAATTTCAACTTTTTAATCAGTTATTCATTAAATTTTAAACTTGAAAAAATACTAAATTCAAACTCTTTTTAATATCTTTGAATATTATCTGATTTTATATTATACCTATCATTTATATGTCATCACATTAAATATATTCATTGAAAATATTTATTTTTAGGAATATGTAAAAGCACTGCATTACGTTCGTGCTTTTCTACAAATTGAACCAGGAAATACACAAGTCCAACGTTTAGAAGTTTTAATTAAAAAGAAAATGGATAGAGGTACTTGTTTTAATAATAATTTTTATATGTTACAACATGCATGAAAATTTTAATGCATATTTAATATTGAAAAATTTAATTTATTATGAGTTTGTAGTATTAATTGTTATTTCTTTTTCAGAGGGTCTTAAAGGTATGGCAATAGCAGGAGGAGTCATTGTAGGCATTGCAAGTGTGTTGGGCTTGGGCATCGCCATGGCAAAAAAAGGTTAGAGATTTGAAGCAAGCAGATCAATGCAAACATCAATGGGTATTTGCTATAAAGAAAATGCTGTTAATGATAAATGTGGCATCTAGTTACAGACAGGAGAACCTAATCTTCCAAAAGACGAAAATCCATGTCTTTTTATTGTGTCAATCACTGAAGCCTTTCTGTAGTTATGAATCAGGATCCTCGCTTTGTGCCCGTGTTTGATGTCGTATGTCATCATCGACATTCCATAAAGTTAAACTGCATACTTTATGCAGAATCTGTCTTGTTTTTTATTTTTTAGTGTACAGCTGTATATGAAATTATTTATTGATTTAAATTAAGATTATTCATACATCTTGAAGCCTCTTTTCTAATTTCAATACATGGAAAAATTTTGTGGGATCATTCTAAAAACTGTAAATAACAAAACATTTATTACTATTTATTATTTTGAGGCTTAACATTATACAAAAATATAAAATTTACAAAGTCAAAGTTTCTATCAACATAACATATATGTAAGTGTAAGGGAAAAAAATATAAGGTGATTACTTTTACAAATGTTAAACATTATTATTTAAAATAAACTAAGTATTCTATCAAATTTTAAATTATTTTATTCATTCAATTTACATATTCATTTTATAAATTTAAAAATGTTATTAAAATTTATAGTATGTATTTTTACATTATTTCATTGAAAGTCAACACAAGTATACACTTTTTTTTTTTTTTTTTTTTTTTTTTTTTTTTTTTTATTTTTTTTTTTTTTTTTTTTTTTTTTTTTTTTTTTTTTTTTTTTATAATTTGGCCCTCCAGCAATATGATACCTTGTTGGCCTAGAAACATCGTGAAATGATACAAAGCTTACAAGATCTAAGTCTAAATTTTCTTGACAATTTTTGCCAATACATTTTGACCACTTTAAATCAACTTCTTGTGAAAATGTCACTCCAACTCCTAAAATTACGTGATTTTTATTCGTGCCTGGTTTTGATATGAGTGAATGTATTATATCAAACGCAACAGATGTCACTAATCCTGAGCATTGTATTTCATTTTCAATTATTTGTGCTGTGATAACATTTTGAGGAATTTTCTCAAAGAATATTTTTGCCCAACTGTCTGTGCTATTATCAGATACATTACCAGATTTGGAGACAAATTGCCTATCAAAATTCATCTTTTCAAAATTTTTAAACATCATAAAATTTACAATAGATTCAAAAGTTTGGTTTTGTAACTTGATACAAGCTGAAGTCGAAAAATTACTTGATTTAACGTTTATAGAACACTTTAATTTGATATCCTCTAGAAACTTTACTGGATATCGCTCTACTTCGCTGCACATGCCATTCTTATCTGCTATGGGTAAAGTTAAATGTTGATATGTTTTATTAAAAACCACATACTTCACTTCAATGTCACCAGTTTTGTTAGACATTTCTGTTCCAACAAATATTGGTTTCCCTGCTATATAACCGGGATTCCCACTTCTTTCAAATATTAAAGATTGATTAATTCCAATCCATGAATATTTTACTTCAAATTCTTGTTTAAAAATATTAGAGACATTTGCTATTTGAAAATGTACTTCAATATTTTTAATTCCTTCACTTCCATTATGATAAATTATGTATCTGACTTTCTTTGCCACATTATAACAAACGTTTCCAGAGCAAAGTCCATTGACTGTCTTATTTTTTTTACAAAATTTCCAAGAGTCAGTACAAATAGAATAATTAATGGAATGACAGATATTTGGTGAACAATTTTGTAATAAATACTGAGAACTGAATTTTGTAGGTAATGCAAGTATAGTGAAATTACTAAAAGTTAATGGAAAAAGGAACGGATTTTTGTTATTTAAATTATTTTGATGGCATGAACCTTTCCAGTCTTCAAGAAATTTTACAGTCTTTTTAAAATCACAAGCTTTCCCAAAGCCAGTTTGTGGAAGCTCTAAAAAATAACAGTAATTCACAATTTTATTTTATATTATGCACATCACTTATCTCAAAGAAAAAATTACACTAACCAAGAGGCTGCAAAGAATTTTTATGAATTTTCCATAATACATCGCCATGACGATATGTATTTGAAACATTAAATTCTTGAACTATGAGTTTTTTTGAGTCTAACTCCCATTTAAATCTCGATGGTTTATTATTATCTATAACTTTTTTAAAACTTTCCTCATCTTCAATTTGCTACAAAATGTTTATAAATTGAAAAAGTTTAATTTTGTTATTCTGAATGTAAATAAAAAATGTTCCTTACCAAGTGGCTGGTTGCACTGTATACTGGTGGAAGATTATCAGAAGCTATGCAAAATAAGCTATCAACAATTTTTTCCAAAATAAATCTCGTGTCATTGTGACGAAAGAAAGGTTTTTCTCGACAATACCAGTTGTCCCTTTCTTTATCGATTTCACGATCTGTGCAACGAGAAAAAATTTTGAAGTGAAATTCTGTACAGTCCAAGTCACAACAACAATTTATGTCACAAACTCCAATCTGCAATGAAGAAAAACAGATTTAAAATTAAAATAGCAATGTACATGTATACTTTACTTCATAATAATAATTAATATAGCTGCTTACAGTCAAGTCACAACCACAAAATTTATCTTTAGATCTTTCTTCTAAAACTTTCTGTATTTTTGCTAATTCTATATTTAATTCAAGATCTATACCATTATCAATACTGCTTTCAGTACTTGTAGTAATTGTTTTTGTACTTTTTGAAAACTTAAAGATACCAGTTGCTAAATCCTTAATATTTATATCATCATCCTCATCTGGAATTTCTGAAATCGTTGTATTCTCACAGAGAGTATTATTCACACAAGAGTCATCTGACTCTTCTACTTTATCTCCAAGAACGAATGAAAAAAGTAAGATTGAATTTAAAACTAAAATGAATTTCTTCATTGTACTTTTGGTATACATTTGGTATATGTATTAGAGATTGTTTTATCTTTTTGGTCATAAATGGCAGCCAAATTTATCAAAATTTCTTACAAGCACATAGAGATCAATTTGAATTGTACCCATACTTTCAGTAAGTAATTCAAATCTATCATCTGCATTTACTAAGACATCTGGAGATTTAAGTTGTAGAGTTGTACCCAAAAATTTATCCTTTAGTCTATCTTGCCAATCACCTAAAAAGTTTTTATTTTTGTAAATCAATAACAAATATTGACTAATAATAACAATAATAATGTAATATGTATCTTACCAATGGGCTTCCAAGTATGACACTCAATGGAATGATATCCAGGTTTCAAGGGGATACTAGAAACACCGTAAGCAACAAAAAGAATTCTATTAAATTCGTCTCTACAAAATACTTGCAACAAAATTTTGGGGGAACCCTGTAAGGTTTGTGTTGCAAAGTGAATATCTACAGGATGATCCCAAACTGGTTTATTGGAATATGGGTCACAGCATTCCTGTGTTTGTCCTTCACCATTTCCATTAATAATTTTCCATCCACTTCCTAAAAATGATAAAAAAACAAAAGGGGGCAAACATATTAATCAAATTAAGGTTAGCGTCTAACAATAAGCTAAATTTATAAACAAATGAATTGACAAGCAAGTGCAATAATAACGTGAAGTGTGAGAAAAGCTTAGATAAGTGTGAAAATAGTCTTGCCAGAGGAAAAACTCCATTTGCAGAATAGACGTGGCTGTTGAAAGTCTCTCGCGGATGCAATTGTGCCTATCAAATGCAACTCGGCCATCATGTAATCGATGCAAACGTCGAAATGTTTGTAAATTTCTGCTCACTCGTTGTCTTGGAAACATGAATAGTTTGAATTCAAATAGATCATAATACTAACCTTTACTGAACAGTTTTTCTTATCCTAACCTAACCCGAATTCATTTAAATATTGCGATATAATAACCCCCATCAATCACTGCAAAAAGAACAGAAAATTCGAAAGTTATCATTGTCGTGTTCTATATTGTTAAGATCATTGCTATTATTTTATTGAAAATGTAAATTTATGTAAAAACAGAAAAATGACTGCTCCAGGAAAAATAAGGAAACTTGACGAAGTAGTTGTTAATCGGATTGCTGCCGGTGAAATTATTCAAAGGCCGGCAAATGCTTTGAAAGAATTGATTGAAAATAGGTGAAAATCACTTAATGTTTCCTATGCTTTTAGATATTTTTATTCTATTATTTTTTTACGCACGTTATAATTATATTTATTCAGTCTTGATGCCAAATCAACAAATATTCAAGTCGCTGTCAAAGAAGGAGGATTAAAATTCTTGCAGGTCTTTTCTACTATATTAAAATAAAAATCTATTTTTTAAGAAACTCATTTGATTATATCTTTTAAAGATTCAAGATAATGGTACTGGAATTCGTAAAGATGATCTGGGTATAGTATGCGAACGTTTCACAACAAGTAAATTGCAAAATTTTGATGACCTCAAGAGCATTACTACATTTGGCTTTCGTGGTGAAGCTTTAGCAAGTATCAGTCATGTTGCACAACTTACAATAACAACAAAAACAGCAACTGAAAAATGTGCCTTCAAGTAAAGTGATAAATGTAACTCATTGATTATAAATTGAATAACAATATTAATAATAAGTTTATTTTTAGAGCATCATATGTAGATGGTAAATTAAAAGGATCCCCAGTTCCTTGTGCTGGTAATCAAGGGACAATTATAACAGTAGAAAATTTGTTTTATAATGTTGCAACTCGAAGAAAAGCTTTGTCCAGTTTTTCTGAAGAATATGCAAAAATTACAGAAGTTGTTACTAGATATGCCATTCATAATCCAACTGTAGGATTCACTTTGAAAAAACATGGTGAATCTGCAACTCAAGTTCGAACTCCTCATTCTTCTACAAATGTTAACAATATTCGCATTCTGTTTGGCAATGATATTGCAAAAGAATTATTGGAAATTCAAATAGATGATAAAACATATAAATTTAAACTACACGCTTTAGTAACAAATGCTAATTATTCAAGTAAAAGATTAACTCTTATATTATTCATTAATCATCGTCTAGTTGAATCAACCTGTAAGTATATAACAAGTTATTTTTAATGTATTTATTGATAGAGAAAACAAAATAAATTTAGAAATAAAATCATTTTAGCTTTAAAAAAAACTATTGAAGATTTATACACTGTATATCTACCAAAGAAAGCACATCCATGGTGTTACATTTCATTGGAAATAGCACCTCAAAATGTTGATGTTAATGTGCATCCAACAAAACACGAAGTTCGATTTCTTCATGAAGAGTCAATCATTGAAAAAATAAAATTTACTCTTGATGAAAAGCTTGCTACAAATGATGCTTCTCGTACTTTTTACATTCAAGCAAAACTACCAAAAGTAGATGTGACAAAAGAAATTATGAATGAAGTTTTTCCAAACACTCAAGCAGAAACTGATAAGGATAAAACGAAAAAAATTCAACCAAAAGATATGATACGAACAAGTTCATCAGATCAAAAACTTGATAAGTTTAACTTTACAAGTGAGGTAGCAAATAAAAGCAATTTGAATAATACTATATTAAAGAAAAATAAAGATACTGAGAAAGTTACTGAAGTAGAAGTTTCTAATAAAAATGATACTAAAATTTCTAATATTCCACAAGAAGAAAATGACGTCAATGAGTTAGATAATGAGAAAAATGAAGATAAAACCTCTAAAGATTCAAATATAGTTGTTGAAATATTAGAAAATAATGCTGGTTGCTCTACCTCAAAAGATGATACAAAGACAGACAGAAAAGCAACTTCTAGTACAAGTTCTCAAAAAAATTTAACACCTGTTGATTTTAAATCATATTCAGTCAATGAAATTAGAGTTGAAAGTAAATTATTGAGTATACTAACATTAAGAAAAGAAATAGAAGATTCGTATCATGAAGGTTTGCGAGAAATTATCTCAAATTTAATTTTTGTTGGCTGTGTTGATGAATGTTCAGCATTAATTCAAAGTGGAGTTAGTTTATATATTTGCAACACTCAAAAACTTGCGTAAGTTTAAAAAAACATTTTTATTTTTTATAATGATTTTTAAACGCCTCTTATTTCTTTTTTTTTTAGGGAAGAACTTTTTTATGAAATTATGCTCTATGACTTTGCCAACTATGGCGTTATAAAATTCTCAGTAAGATATACCTGGATTTTTTTAAAAATAATTTCTCGAAAACTCGAAATCTATAAGAATAACAATGCAGTATACTAAACTTTTATTAATTTATAGGAACCATTATTAATTCGTGACATAGCATTAATTGGACTAGAAAGCAAAGAAGCAGGCTGGACACAAGATGCAGGAGATAAAGAAGAATTAGCAGATAGCGTACAAGAATTATTACTAGAGAAAGCTGACATGTTGCGACAATATTTTTCAATATATGTAGATAAGAATGGATACCTAAAGTCTTTGCCAATTTTATTAGGTAAGAAAAAAATAAACATTATTTATTAATTTGAACTGATTAGCTAATTTTATAACATTTTAGAAAATTACTTTCCAAATCAAGCGGAAATTCCTGTGTATATATTAAAATTGTCTACTGAAGTAAATTGGAGTAAAGAAAAACCATGTCTTCGAGATATATGTCGAGAAACTGCTAAGTTTTACTCTAAAATAGATTCAAGTGATGACTCATGGAAGCATGCAACTGAACATGTTTTATATAATGCCATCAAAGAAAGCCTTTTACCACCAAAACATTTCTTACATGATTCAACAATACTAGAAATAGCTAGTTTACCTAATTTATACAAAGTTTTCGAACGTTGCTAAAATGTTAAATAGATTTAAAATTTAATTGTATATTTTTTTACCATGATAAAATTTGTAATAAATAATTTTTTTATAAAAAAGTGATGGTTTTATTAAATTAACTGTATAACACTTACATCAAGTGTTTATTTGGTTTTATTTTTTATAACAAATAAAATTTAACTTTTAATGTACAGATTTAAACATCCTGAATGCTATGCGAGATATATCTTGTGTCTTAATATATCTTAATTTACTGTAAAGGATGTTAATTTGTTGTAAAATTATATCCTTTCAAAAATTATTTTTAACAGAAACTTTTATTCTAGTGAAGCAGATGGATAACATTCTTATCCTTTTGCAACACCAACTAATGCAGGTCTGACTATTCTTTCATGTAATTTGTATCCAACTTTTGAGACAACAACTACTGTGCCTGGTTTCTTGCCTTCAACTTCCTACAAAATAAAAATATAATTGTATTAAAACATAAATTTAAAAAGTAATCATGGCATTAATTAAATCAATATTTAGATTACTTGTTGAAATAAAGCTTCATGTTGATTAGGGTCAAATTTCTCGTCGATTGGATTCAACGAAATAAGGCCATGCTTTTTGAATACTTTGTGTAATTGTGCTTCTGTCATAATCAAGCCTTCATAAAGGCTCTTCAAGTGAGGATTCCTTTCTGAAATTTCGTTTTTTGGAACACTTTCAGTAGCTTTTCCTAAGATATCTGCTACATCTAGTAAGTCTTTGCAAAATCCTTGGATTCCAAAGAGTTTCGCATCTTCTATTTGTTTTGTCAATCTTACTCTTAAGTTTTCACCATCGGCCAGTGCTCTTTTATATTTATCTTGTAAATCGTCATTTTTTTCTTTTAACTCTGTGATATCCTTGTTCAACAATTCTATTTCTGACTTTAGTTTCTTTTCATTTTCAGTTAAATTTTGTTCTGAACTGGCTTGGTTTTCACTTTTTTGCTCTTCTGTTGCAGCACTGAAATTTTTTCTCAATGCAGCAAATGAAGGTAAACACCTTGTTGGTCTGAAATTAACATATCGTACATTGAAATTAAATCAATAATAAACTATAGATTTATATGATACTTTTACTAAATAATTAGAAAATTATTAAGATATTTTGATATAATTATTTATTAAACTAACAAAATTGTATAATTTAGAGTTGTTATGGCAAAGTTTAATTATTGTAAATACTACTTATAAATTATTATATAAATTATAAATTTTTTGAAATAAATAATTAATTATAAATGCAAAACCAAATCTTAATAAAACAAAGGAAATTCTGTAAAGTATTGAATCATGAAAATCAACGACATAAGTGCAATTACACAATATAACTTAATGCTAATCATTGAATACATCGAAACTCTCAATCTCGTGTAACCTAAAATTCCAACCTGATGACAACTTAATTTACTACGAGATCCTAAAAAATATTCCCTTTCCAAACAAAACTTACAAATTTCCTCCCAAAAAAATGTAACTTTTTACACCATAAATGGATTTACTAACGATAAGAGCCTGTTAGATAACACTTAACCTCAACTCTTAACCTTTTGGACCCGAGGACCAAGTAGCGGAAGCCGATTACCGATTTTCGTCAAATTTTCAGTAGATCAAGGACCAATTACCGTAAAAGCAGGCTCTTCCCCGTGTGATAGACATTTTCCACCGCGAAACGGCCGAATTTCACAGCTACCGGCACCGCGAGCGACGTCATGTTGTATCTTCCCCGGAGTGTCTGTGAGGTGTCTCTCTTTTTGTCTCTCTCAACAAACGCGCGGCTGACGTCGAACACGAACCACGAGGGCAGACGGCGCGAGCATCCACGAGGATGAATGACGAAACATGTGATAGAACTAATGAAAGCGCGAAATCTAATATGTATAAAGGGAAAGCCAAATTTTGGCGATTGATTCTTTTTACCGCATGCAGGTACAACGGGCGATACGAGCGAATTAAGTATTCATAAATCAGAATGTATATAGATTTATAACAAAAAATACAAAAAAAAAAAGAACGAATTCCGGGAAACAGCGATCGAAAAGTGGGGGGTCGAGTCGGGGTTGCGCCAAGGCGGTGCTGCCCCCTTCTTAGAATGTGTGGTAGCCGGCAACTACCCGAATCGTGCGACGGCGCACGCACATGTTGCGCCGAACCGGCGAGGCAAGAGAGGAGTGCGTGTGCTGTGCTTATTATGAAATTTCTTCGTCGCGGATTAATTATTCCGTTTCGCCTAGTCGCGCGTGTTGCAACGACGGAGATAAGGACCGCGGGTGTGTCGCTCGAGTATCAGCAGGGGTCAGTGTTTCGACGGTTAACGACGATGTCGAAGGCAAGCCTGGAAAGCGCGAAAAAAGTCGCGGCGTACAAAGCCGTCGACGAGTACGTCAAAGTGAGTATGACATTCGGTTTTTGTAATTGGCGTTGAAGCTGCTCTTTTTCTTCTTATTACTCGTCTGCGTTGCTTCGTGGCTCTGTTTTTTTTTTATTCGCAGGATAACAATGTTATCGGGGTTGGGAGTGGATCCACGATTGTTTACGCCGTCCAAAGGTTAGGTAAGTGGATAATATTCTCTTTGTTCATTGGTGGATGTCTCGATGTAAATATTTCGCTACAAAATTGTTGAATTTGTATAAGTACGTGAAGTACTTAATCAACTCCGAATCTTTGAAGGACTTTTTTACTGTCCTAATGAACATTCGAATTGTCTTTATAACATTTGACATTTTTAAGAATGAAATTCCTTTGTTAGAATGAGAAAAACAAAATTTGAATATTTTTTATTCAAATAGACATATTCATTTACAATCTGAACATAAAGGTATGTCTTTATGTTGAGGTGAAAGAAAAAAAATAATTATATAATCATATATGGATTTTTATGGTTCTTTTTATGATTTCTTTCAAATATTTTTATAATTTAATATATAATAGAAACTGGAATTTTATGAATAAACTGAAATATTTCAATGAGGATTTTTAAGTTACTAATCTGGTTACTTTTATTATTTATAAATACTAACTGGTGATTGATGGTGCATTGTTGTGATATTAAATTTATTACTACAATATCAATAAACAATATTTTAGCGGAACGTGTTAAAGAAGAAGACCTTAAAGTTGTTTGTGTTCCTACATCATTTCAAGCTCGTCAACTTATTATTAACAATAACTTAACTTTAGGAGATTTAGAAACTCATCCAAAGGTAAATTGTTTTTTAATCTATACTTAATAGTATAAAAATTGTAATTTTAATGAATAATGCAATTTTAATTTATAAATTTATAGTTAGACTGTGCCATTGATGGTGCTGATGAAGTTGACTGTGATCTTAATCTTATCAAGGGAGGTGGAGGTTGCTTGTTACAAGAAAAAATTGTAGCTTCTTGTACCAATACTTTAGTTATTGTAGCAGATTACACGTGAGTATATTTAATTTTATTTGGTTTAATATTTGTCAAACATTTCACATGATTAAAAAAACAACTTATTTATATCATTATATTATAGTACTATTTATATGTTATCAAGATAATTTTGTAACTTTAATTACAAACAGTTCAGTAGTTAAATAAGAATTTATTATAAAAATTTTCACATTAAAATATGGATTACATTTTTACAGCAAGAATTCTGAAAAACTGGGTCAACAGTATAAGAAAGGTCTTCCACTAGAAGTAGTTCCTATGGCTTATCTCCCAATTATGAAACGAGTTGAAGAAGAATTTGGTGGCCAAATTAAACTTAGAATGGCTGTATCAAAAGCTGTAAGATATTCTAACAAACTTTACATTCTATTTCTTTTGTTTTTTTTTTTCACTAAAACAATTTTTAATTTCAGGGTCCTGTAGTAACAGACAATGGAAATTTTATTTTGGATTGGCACTTTCCTGATAAAATAATAGATTGGCCCTCAGTTAATCAAAAACTTTTGTTAATTCCAGGTTTAGTTGAAACAGGTCTTTTTGTAAATATGGCCAAGAAGGTGTACTTTGGAATGTCAGATGGCAGTGTAAAGGAACAAGTGTAATTTCTTGAAATTTTTATTTCAAGCATTAATGAAATCATAAATGATATACTGTACATAATTTTTAAGAAAAATGACGATATTTTGATAATGGTTGTGACAAGATCTGATTTTGAGGATCTAAATAACTATGTAGCTAACATTTTTATACATCTTTTTTATTACTTTATATAAGTGCCATACATCCAGTTTAGATTTTGTACTTCGTTTTATACCTGTAAAAAATTATCTCAATGTCAAAACATTTAATTTTGAAATACATTACTTTCTGTTAGCTTTAACAAAACTATTCATTTATTATTACCATGGTCAAATCAATACAGATGACGCCATATGACATACTATTTTTCAAACTAATGTTTTAACGTTTGTCACTTTTATAAAAATGCTAACTGCATTACTTCTCTCTTGTTCCATAAATTTGCTATGACTAAAATAAAACCACTTCTAAAAACGTTCATGTTTGTAGCAGTAAACGTGGTTTACCTAGGGTGACTGCACCAGTGGAGGAACGAATAAGGAAATTGTAACTTTTGTTATTTAATTAAGTGGTTTAAAAATGAATTATAAGTAAAACCCTTTTGAAATTTTTATTTAAAAACGTCCTTTTGAAATTTTTATTTAAAAACGTCCGTGAGCAAATTTTGAATGAAAAATCAAAGTAAAAATTGTATTAAATGAAAAACTGTAAATATGTCCTAAGAGACAGTGAATGAACGAACACGTCTTAGTATCTAAATACTTTACACCAGTGAAAGAATACAGGCCCCAGTGAATGAACACTTAATAGCGGCGATTTTATGATTTATTCGTAACAAGATAATTTCTTTTATGCTAAATTTTTACATAAAATAAAATAAAAATTTTCAAGGATTCGAAAATTATCGCCATGTCAGATAAACAATACATAGAAAGCTTGATATTTTCATATATTTAAAGAAACTGTTCGTTCACTGGTGACTGTTTCAATACTGGT